>JAZKJV010010660.1:0-185220 GCA_037367405.1 Ottelia alismoides | reverse complement strand
TATGAATCACTTCAACATGTATCTTTAAATAGCAGCTCAACATCCTCTTTCATCTTACAATAACTTATCAACCACGTTTATTCCACTCATTTCTTCTTATAGCAACCCAACATGTACGTTGAAAGATTAAACTCGAGTTTTCATCACTTGTATCGTTCTTAGCTTCTTCAATATCAGCTACGTCCCTCCCTTTCTTGTAATATCAGTTGTGCTCCTGACTTCTTACAAAATTCACAGTTTTGTCCTTTTATAATATAAACGTTGCCCGTACTTTACCTTAATGGAGGGGTGGGATTCTAAATTTTGTAAGTAAAGCAAGGACACAACCGATATTACAAAAAAAACGAGGATCAAAATTGATATTGCAGAAGTTAAAGGGCACAATTGATAAAACCTTAAAAACAAAGCACGTCCAATCATGAAGGAAAAGATTAGAAAGAGCACGCGTCGAGAAAGAAGCGAAATTGGATTCTTTGATAGATTGTTCGACCATCGATTCTCGAGAAGCGAAATT
This sequence comes from Ottelia alismoides, assembly GCA_037367405.1. Lineage (NCBI taxonomy): Eukaryota > Viridiplantae > Streptophyta > Magnoliopsida > Alismatales > Hydrocharitaceae > Ottelia > Ottelia alismoides. The sequence goes on along the minus strand of JAZKJV010010660.1, from coordinate 184,706 downwards.
GGATTTTTTGATAGACTCTTGGACAATATCCATCCCATCAATCATTGATATTTTTTCTATTGGTCCAATGATAATTATTGTGCCAATTTAACAACTTTTGTATCAAGTGTCACATAAAGAGGTAAATGCATCACGATGGTGCAAAAGGAATTGTTGAATAATTATTTCTAATTCACACGTGATAATTGCATCTCTATCTTCAATCTTGATAAATCCTTTTACATTAACAACTTTAGAGCACAACTTACTAAACTAGGAACAAATTTCCATCAAATTAATGTGCATGTTGTTATGTAATAAACCTTTAATTGCATTTGATAATAGTTATTGCATGGAGATATGGTAATCATGTCTTTTTTTAATTCGTTGATTTTCCCTGCTTTGACTTGATCTCTTCGTAAGTGTTATAACTACTATTGGTGCAGTTTTTAATAAATAATATACATGAATTGTCTAAGATATCAAAACGAGTTGAACGTATCTTAAATGAAAGGGTAGGACGTGACTTATTCACTATGACGAGATCTAATAATACAATAGAGACTTAATTGATCCGGTGGTTGAGCATTTGACTTTTTCGCTCAAAGATTATTCTTCACTTTGAGGGAAAAAACCCGAATTAAATGAATGGATCTTTAGGAATCTTCGGTTGGGGTGTAAACAGATCCAACTTAAGCAAACTTACATTTTTTTGCTTGATTTTTTTATTTAATCGAGTCTAAACTTGTGTTTATATTCGGTTCGTTTATTTTCGAACCGAATTTGAATCGAACATCGAAGAATTCTGCAATGAGGGGAAGTGAAAATAAAAGAAATGAAAATATATATGTGTGTCTATAATTAGAAAAAAAATATTCATTCAGTTTTTTTCTTTATCTTACTTTTACTCATCTTTTGAAAAAAATAGATTAATAAGCATTTGTCTCTTTGAAAAGGTATATTTATAATATACTTTTATATTCCTTCAGATGAGGATAAGGAATAATGTTGGGATATGCTATAAGTAAGGTTTATACATATTCTTTTGATTTGAGGTAAAAGAAGGAAAAACTATAGACACATAGATGATGGATGTTATGATCACAATGTGATTATTTATTTTGAGATAATTTATATTGAGGTAAAACATACTTACCCCATAAATATTCACTTATCTCCACATAAAGTTCACTTATCTTGGAAAAAATCTACTTATCTCAAAATAAGGTCCACTTATGTCGATAAGGATTTGTAAATACGTGTGTGTGTGAGTGTGTGTTTATCGAGCTTTTGACGAATCGAACTTGACAGAGCCTATGATTCTAAGTTCAGTTCGTTTATTTAATCGATCTTAAACTTATATCAGGTTCGGTTCGTTTATTTTGGAACCAAATCTGAATCGAACTTTTAATGAGCCAAACCTTAGCGAATATCGAACTTGAGAACTCCTAATCCTCGGCTACTTTAAGCTTACTTTTCTGCTCTCCAAGCAAAACAAAATATGTAATTAAATATTTGGAATCTTACTATTGATGAAACTAATAAATATCTTCAGCCCCTCCCTCATAATTTAATGCATAGGTATTTTCTAGTTACTTGCACCTATTCTTGTCAAAATCGATGGAAATAGGAGAGGGTTCATGTGAAGTACTACTACTCATATCAACCCTGGATTTCGTCTTCCTTTTCTTGGGGTCTCAACTATGCACAGATTACATATTAAGTGCCTTCTTATTTTTTCAAATGTAACAAAGAGGAACATGGATTTTTTCAAATATGTGCCTCGGTAAGCTTTCACAACCCTTTCATGCTGAGGTTATACCCAAAATTGAAAATTCTAACTCTTATTTGTTATGTTCAAAAAATTAAGTCCCTGCTCGAGAATCGAAGCACAATTGAAGCTTTTAAAAAACCTAAATAATAACAAGTCTACTCACTTTGCTAGGAATGCAAACGGATACGGATATATCCGTATTCGATCCGTCACCGTATCCGTTTTATAGAGATTTTGACATCCGTATCCGTATCCATTTTTAAATGGATACAGATATGGATATCGTTTTGATATCCGCAAACATCTGTATCCGTATCCGTATATTTTTAACCATATAAAATATAATTCTCTGCCTCTATTTACCATATTTATATAATTTTTATGATACAAACACATTTAGTAAATTAATATCATGTGTTGAGTTTTCAAAAAAAATTAATATCATGTGTTTTACATCCAATTCTTATATATTTAAGTCGATTCTATTGGGTATTTCTAACATTGCTCATATGTGATCAGTATCCTTTTACATCCGTATCCGTCTTTTAAGGATATGATAAGATAGTTTTAATATCCGTCAATATTTGTATCCGCATCCGTATTCATATTAAAAACCGAATAAGGATATGGTAATATCTATATCTGTATATGTATCTGACCGTTTACATTCCTATTTTGGAAACATAATCCCATCTTTATCCACATGTGGGACCAATAAGAAAAACAACAATGATTGATGGGAAGTTGGTGACGCCTTGGCATCTATCAAAGAATCCAATCCCTCTCCAATCCTTTCCATCCATCATGATTAAACGTGCTTTACTTTTTTAATTTAACCTCTAATTAATATCTATAACTTTTACTTTTTAAGCAACTGATCCCTGAAATAAAGATATTCGTTGGCAACTTTGTTGCATTGGCTAATCCCAATTCCACCCCATCATCCTTTTTTTATTTCATGGCCATCAGTGTCCACCTAACAAAAGTTGCATGATAATTTGAAATACTTTTTAATGAAAAATTAATTATCCCAACTACATCTCCAATAACATATGAAGATTCCTGGTCGAGATTAAAATACTTTGGATTTTGGTTGTTGGATCGGAGTTGAATCGAGAATCTATGTTTATAATTTTAGTGTAAAAATACCTATATGTTTATGTACGTATTAATCTTCTATATATGTGTGCATGTGCGTGTGCGTATAAAAATCGGGCTGGCGAATAGAATGAACAATTCAAGAATTAGAATTAGATGTAATGATTTTATCAATGTTATTTATTCTTTTTTGTATTTCAAAGTTACTGAACAAAATGAAAGATAAATTATGCTTATATTTTAATTTTATCTTTCATCTAGATAATAGTTTTTTTAAATCTTTTTTCTTCTACCAAATAGAACATACTTGATGATACGAAGAAGAAGAGGAGGTTTAGGTCAATAAAATACAGGGGGCCACCAAATATAGAAGATTGTAGCAAAGGTACAGACAAAATTAGTTACATGTCACTTTTCAAATAAAATAATTGCCAATGTAAATTCAAGATAAAAAGCAGTAATGCTCATAGCAAAAGAAGGACAAGCATAAAATAAATGTGAAGTTAATAACAACGATGCTGACAAAGAACTTGACAAGTGTAACACCCCAACTCCCAAACATAGTGTCATACCTAAAACTCACGAAGTATGGGTGCGCTTTATAAGTGGTGGGGAGTACTACTTGACAACTTGGGCTTAAGCATTTTGGGTGGTTGCTTATGGATTCATTTGGGCTCGTACCCAACAAGTTTTTCTCGATAACGGACCGGGGACCTAAGCCCGAGACGTTACAATAAGACTACTAGGGCAATTCAGTTTCTGGCATCATGTTGATGGTGGGTGCCAGAGCGAGGCATGGATCATCAGCTCGTTGTTGTATCATTAACATGGTGAAAAGAGAATCAAAGATGTGGTGCTAATAATTACAACATATTTAAATATGAGGTAAAACTAAAACAATGTTACAGAGCGAGAAGAGAGCTTGTAAGATGAATCGTAGAATACTCGAGTTGTAGGTGTGAAGTGCAGATAAGAAAAATATCTTGTAGAACTTTCTCTCGGAGTATGGAGTGAATAACATCGAGAAGAGAGCTTGTTGCTCTTTATTGTGTGTTGAACTAATGATGTATAGGGTCTTATTTATAAGGATAGAGTCCCTCTAGACGTTGGCATTGAAAAAGTAGTCGTTGTAAGCAAATCAAGTATGAAATCACCTTTAAACTCTTCCTGAAATGGAATATGATCAATCAGGGTGGATTTAGATGAACCATCGAAATTAGAAGTTGATTGAATAGTGATCAAAGTTGATCAATCATAATATAGCCACTAAACTGAAAATGTGATCCATCAGAAATCAAGGATTGATCGATAAGATGTGGTTGATCGATGAACAAAAGTTGATCGATCAACTTGACATATAGACCTAAAAGTCAAGATCAAAGTCAAAGGTTAAAGTCTAAGGTGCAACATGCATCAGTCTTAAGGTCTTTTACATTCGAAGAAAATTATAATGCAGGACTCAGAAAAAGAAAATATTTTGCCTTCCTCTTGAGCTTTTGAGATCATTTCCTTTAATCTTGAGCTGGATTTATTTAGCTTTGAACTCATTTACGATTCTTATCTTCTTGTTTATTGAAGCTTGGTCACCTCATGCTTGAGTTTGTTCTTGATCCAACAGCTTTCCTACTTTTAACCTAGCTTCAAGATTTACACACATGTTTTGTTAACTTTAAATATATATGCTCGTGCATGAACTAATAACATCATGCATAGTATGCATATTTTAATGAGGAAAAACTCTATTTATAAGCTTTAAGCCAGTTTCAACATTGGAGTATGTTGAACAAGTGAAGAAAGATCGATCATAAAGCAAATACGATCAAGACAAAAAAGATCAAGATGCAATTGTATAAAGATCAAGATGAAGGCCTATCTATTTTGTGTCCCTACACTTCATTTGCTTTATAGAAGTGGTGTAAAACCTCAAAGCTTTTGCATTCATGCATCATCTCTTAGAAAATTTGATCTTAGAACTTTTGTTCAAGTAATTTTTATTTCAGTTGACTATCGAGTTATAGTCACTAAGTCTCTGCAGATGACTAACTTAAGTCTATGGTTTACATCCAATGATTAGTTACAAAATCCAATATGTGATTTGCCATCTCTGTAATTGATCAATGTATTGTTCAGTCGATAATTAAATTCACTAATATTATAATATTGGTTTTCTACTAATATGCCTGTCTTTAATCACATTTGAGTCATCTAACATTTTAGTTAATCCGCTAACTCGATTTTGAGTCAACTAAATATTCATAGTAGTCAATATCATGCTTATTGTTTATTATGTCTACAAAAATATTCAACTGACTATCATTTATTGTGCTCAATTCATGGATTTTCTGGAAGATTACTTTGTAATAGATTCTTGAATCATTGTTTCTAATCAGGGTTTAAAAAATCGGACTGGTCAGTCGGTTGGATCGGTTGGACCAAGATCCGACCTCGACCCGGTCGGTTTGGCTGGTTTTATGTAATTAATTTAAAAAAAAAGAAAATAAAAAATCTGATCTGACCAGTGGTCGGTCTGGGTAGACCCGGGTGGTTGGATCGGGTTGACCCAGTTTTGATGGTTTAGTATATTTTCAAAAAATAAAGACTTAAATAATGGGATAATGGGGGTTTTATCACTTGTACCCTTCTTAACTTCTGGAATTTTAGTTATGTCCCTCACTTTTTCGGAATATAACCTATGACTATTTTCATAAAGTAATTTTCTAGAAGCAACTATAAATAAAGTATTACAATATTATATTCATATATAATGCTAGAAAATATGATTATCTTTTATAGAGTCTTACTCGAAATAGACAATCATGTTATTCTATTGAAAGATTTGATATTTTAAATGATTATTTCATCGATATATAAATACATATTTACATATATGTATCCGACTTTATCGGTTAACCGGTCGAACCGGTAAATTAAGCCCGGTCTAATTTTTTCCGAGCCGATAGGGATGATGACGTTATGCTGACATCATCACCAGACAAATCGGTTTAGATCAAGGTTTTAAAATTGGACCGGACATTGAATCGGTTTGTCTTCAGTTGGTCTATCCCGGTCAGACTGTCAGTTCAAATCGGTCGGACCGGTGATGACGTCAGCATGACTTCATCAATCCTATCAACTTGAAAAAAACAAGAGCAGGCTTAATTTAATGGTCAGACCAGTCGAACCGATAAAATCGAATACATAAATATAAGTATGTATATATATATATAAATGAAATAATCGTTTAAAATGTCCAATCTTTTAATAGAATAACATGATCGTCTATTTCGAGTAAAACTTTACAAAAGTTAGTCGCATTTTCTAGAGTTATATATGAATACAGTATTATAATAATTTATTTATAGTTGTTTCTAGAAAATTACTCTAAAAAAGTATTGTCAGAACGTATATTCCAAAAAAGAGAGAGACATAACTTATATCGTAGAAGTTAAGAAGGGCACAAGTGATAAAAAATCCCTTATTTCATTGTTTAACCTTTGTTTTTTGAAATTTATCAAACCATCAAAATTGGGTCAATCCGGGTCGCCCCTGTCTGACCATAGGTCCGACCCGATTTTTTATTTTTTTGAAATTAATTACACAAAACCGGTCGAACCGACCGGGTCGGAGCCGGCTCCCGGTCCAACCAGTCCGACCGGCCAGTCCGGTCCGATTTTTTAAACCCTGATTTAGATCGATGGTCTAACCCAATTGGATCACATTGAAGACTGATTGGTTCAATGTCCGATCCAATTTTTAAAACCTTCTTTCTAATACTAGTTAAACCGTCACCCAACCTTGTTTACTAAGCCTCTAACAAAGCAGGGACGAAGCCAGAAAATTCTTCTTGGGGGGGGGGGGCTAAATTATTTGGGGGTGGGATGTAGGGGGCAAATTATTTATCTAATTTACCTTGTCATTTTACTTGTTAGTATTTCGGGAGGGGCTCTTCTATTATAGTGTGAGTTACAAAAGCTATTTTGTTGAAATTTGTTTCTTAAAATCCAACCTGTAAATCTTCGAATAATGTTATACATATCCTTCGATTTTCGCTCAAATCCACGATCATTTGCTATTTTATATCAATGGTAAAGAGTCTGGTTCTCTTTTAAATAAGATTTAAGTTGCTTAAATATTTATTGGACTTTTAACCACTAAGATAAATAGGAAATGATATCGGATTTGAGAGAAATTTGGAGGATATGTAGAACATTAATGGAAGTTTTAATTTATGAGGTTGGGTGTGTGGAAACGAACTCAATCTATAAGGCGAGCTTCCAATAATTTCGTAATGGATTGAAACTAATATTGAGAAAGTATTTTTTACAAAAAATATCCATATAAACTTATAATCGAACATAAATAATGTCTATAAATATCGTATTGACAAAAAGATCCCTACAAAACTCTTCATATCACTGAAATACATATTTATTACTGTGATATTAAGTAGAGTTTAATGGGACTGCCCCTGCGCCATTTTCGGCGTTTTTTTTTTTTGACAATATCGCATGTATATTAATCCATATATCCATTCTATATGCCATTCGAATTTCATCAGAAATAGAGACTCCTACGGCCTCCATCCAGATAGTCATTTTTTAACGGTAATAGGATTTTTTCAATGGACACCATCTCGATGGAGGCCGTAGGAGTCTCTGTTTCTGACGAAATTCGAATGACATATAGGAGGGATATAGGGAGGAATATATATGGTGATATTTTTCAAAAAAAATAAAAAAAACGCCGAAAACGGTGCGGGCGCAGCCATTGTTGGCTGCCCCAAAGGGGCAGCCCCATTAAACTCTATTAAGTAATGTCATTAAATTTAATATGTTCAAACAAGTAACATTATACAATACTTTTTACTTATATGGACGAAAAAAATATATAAATATGTCTACCAATCCCTTATCATATGTGTTATACGTATTTTAACATGTGTACATGTATCCGCGTACTATTTTAAAATCAATGCAGATAAAAATAGGAATGCAAACATGCGGATACAAATATGCATGTATCCATATATGTATAGGGTAAAATGGGGTTGCCCCTTTGAGCGGGAGCTAACTTGGCTCCCCCGCCCCATTTTCCCTATTTTTTTATTTTTTAAAAATTTCTTTTGTGGATTTTCATCAATATATCCCTATATTATGCTATTAAAATTTCATATGAAACAGAGACTCCTACGGCATCCATCCAGACGGAGTAGTTTTTATCAATTCTGTTACCGTTAAAAAATGACTGTCTGGATGGAGGTCGTAGGAGTCTCTGTTTCGCACGAAATTTTAATAACATAATATAGGAATATAGTGATGAATATTCACGGAAGAAATTTTCAAAAAAAAATAAATAATGGGGAAAATGGAGTGGGGGAGTCAAGTTAGCTTCCCCTTATGGGCAGCCACATTAAAACCATATGTATATGAGTTTAATGGGGCTGCCCTCTTGGGGCAATCAACAATGGCTGCCCCCGCGCCATTTTCGGTATTTTTTATTTTTTCTGAAAAATATCACCATGTATATTCATCCCTATATCCTTCCTATATGCCATTCGAATTATGTCCGAAACAGAGACTCCTACGGCCTCCATCGAGATGGTGTCGATTTAAAAAATCATGTTACCGTTAAAAAATGACTGTCCGGATGGAAGCCGTAGGAGTCTCTGTTTCTGACGAAATTCGAATGGCATATAGGAGGGATATAGGGATGAATATACATGGCGATATTTTTTGAAAAAAACATAAAAAAAGCGCCGAAAACGACGCGGGGGCAGTCATGTTGGCTTCCCGAAGGGGGCAGCCCCATTAATCTTTATGTATATACTAGAAAAACATGCAATCATATCCGTTTTAAGATCTTAAAAAATGAAAAAGGTGTCCAAATCCATATCTTATATGCAAAGAAAAAAAAGAAAGATCGTTATCTATACCATATATGCTAAATAAAAACTAATCCATGACGATTTATAAACGGGTACGATGATGGACATATACAGATGTGTCAGTATCTGATTATGCACATCATGTAATGTTAACGATTAATTGTTATAATTAGATCATATATATATATACATTGATTTTTTTGTTGAGATATGTGGGGCTATTATACATAACATGTATATTTTAACTATTAAATAATGTATTTAGATTATATATAATACTATATATTAAATATAAATATGGACTTTGGTTGAGAGCTGGGGGACTAAGCCCCCCCCCCCCCCCCCCCCGGTCACTGTAACAAAGAACCATGACTTGGTACACTAACCCATTATATCCTCTTAATAAAAGGCCAATTAACGGTACTTTCCACTAATTAATTCAAAAGTCCAAATCCCACAGTGCCCCCACTCAACCTGTAACCCCCAGCTGGTGTATTTTATTTACGTCCACCCATTTTAATGCATGTTACCAAATTAACACTATAATTGTCGTGGGTCGAAATCAATTTTTTTAACATCACAGATTCACACAAATTCTCTTATATTCCATGTAGATTACACTTGTGACCTTGCAAATATTATGTTGTTTACAATATACCCTTCATTGAGATAAATATATCAAATTTGAAACATCTCAAAGTCCTTGAAAATGTTTTATTACACCCAATGTTTTGAAGAAAATAAAAATCGAAAACAATCGGTATACTCAAGTATAGCTAATCATTCCAGTCGACTATTAAGGCATGTTTGGTTGCAAGGGTACACTGGGGTACCTCAGTATACACCAAGCTCCAACCCTACATTCCTGGTTGGGATTACTTGTCTTGACTATACAATTTTTCGGTATAATATTGTTAACCATGTTCAAATAAAATTATTAACATAAAAAATATATTATAATCATTTAAAAAGTTAATATAACACATAATTAATGTCATATCACATCACAATTATCATTTTAATCCTCTCAACCCTCCAAACAGCTACTATTCACATGAGGCTACCCAACCCACATCAACCATGTTTCCAAACGAGCCCTTAGGGTTGATAACATCGGACAAGTCGGAATTTCCCTGACTAGGATGCAGTTTTTTTCGGGAGTTAAGTCTTTATGTATGCCCCTCAATACTTTCTATCAAGAGTTATTTTTTTCTATTTTCTTCTACACATGAATAAGTCAAGATTCGTAAATCTCTTCTTTCCATTTAAAAAAAACTTCAAAGGTGTATTTATGCAAATATGAATTATAAGTGTGTATAGTAAAACTATAAAAAACGTGTGGGGTCGTCTTTGAAATTAACACATCCGCAAAGAATCAAGGCTACAAGACCCCCCAGACGGCGGGTCCTGCGAGGCCTTCTCGCGGAGACTTTCCCACCTCTCCGAGAGTAAACGGGGATTTGATGTCCATTCGTATACGTAAGAGCTATCTGGTGCAGCAGGTAGCTGGGGAAGGGGACACTTCCTCGTGGGTGCTGTAGTAATTCGTAACAACGCCTCGAGAGTGACGTTTTTGTCGTCAAAGAACACATCCTTTTCGCAGTTAGATCGTGTTAAGCGTTTTGGATCTTGTGGGTACCTTCGTATTTGCAGTGGGCAGTGTGATTCTTCGATTTTCGGTGTCTGGGAGGGGTGAAGATTGGAGAAGATGGCAGGAGGAGGGGCAGGGGATGGGAGGGAGCTCGACAGGACGCCCACATGGGCTGTTGCATCCGTTTGTGCCGTCATCGTCGTTGTTTCCATCGTTCTGGAGAAAGGCCTGCATCGACTTGGACATGTGAGTCGTGTCTCCTTCTGTAATTTCTTGGATTTTTCGGTAGCTTTCGAGCTGGGTTTTAAGCCTTTTTTCCGGGTAGGTTTAATTGAATTGAATTTTGTGTGTTTCAGAAGCACGATTTATTGGTAATATTTTCTAAAAAAAGCCGCTTTTTTTCACTCGCGTGAACAAAGAAGAACAAGAAGTGATCTATGTTTCTTCTCCAGATGCAACTGCTATGTTATTTCCATGTTCAAATTTGCTTTTTTATGGGTATTTTAAAAGTTCCATTTTTTCCTAAGAAAAGAAAGCAATTACCTTAAAACCGGTAAGAGTAAGATATGGTCAGTTCTTGCTTGTTAGAACCTAAACCATTAGATCTGATTATTTCAAAAAAACGGGAGTTTTGCGTGTTTATATTATTTGATTAATTAACTAATATATCGGGCATCTTCCCAGTTTTTTTCAGAGAAGAAAAAGCGGGCGATGTTTGAAGCCTTGGAAAAGATCAAAGCAGGTAATGACCTCCTTCATAATTGTGGATATTCCTGTCCATGAAGATGTGAAATTTCTCTTGTAAGAGTAGAAGATTGACATGAAAGTCGTTGGTAGTGACTAGTGAGTTTGATGGATCAATAAGGTTATGTTTCAACTTATTTGCAGAGCTGATGATACTGGGCTTCATATCCTTGTTACTGACTTTTGGACAAAGTTACATTGCTCGAATCTGCATACCGGAGGGAGTAGCTGATACCATGCTTCCATGTAGCATCAATGAAACGAAGGAAAAAGCAGAGGAAGCAAAAGAGGATGGCGAGCATGGAAGGCGTTTATGGGAACAATTGTTTCATGGATCCCGTTCGAATCGAAGGGTTTTAGCTGCTGATACTAGTGTTTCTTGTCCTGTGGTAAAGCAATATCTGATGTGTATCTTTAAGTTTAGATTGCATTAATATGCTCTATTGTTTAGTTGCAAGAAAAATATTCAAATGCTAGTTTAAAATATATAACAGTTTACCAACTCAGCATCATAATTTAGAATATGTAACAGTTTACCGATTCAGCGTCACTTGTGGTTGCAGGGAAAGGTAGCTCTCGTGTCGATAAATGGATTACACCAACTACACATATTCATATTCTTCTTGGCTTTCTTTCATGTAATATACAGTGCCTTAACCATGGCCCTTGGACGTGCAAAGGTGAATCGGCGCATTCATCACCTGAAAATTCTTAACCCATTTTTTTTGTTGGAGTTGTCTATTGAGAGTATATCATTGCTCCAGATTCGAGGATGGAAAGAGTGGGAAAGAGAGACCGAGTCAATTGAGTATGAGTGTTCCAATGGTATGTTTTTTACCAGCTCCAAAATGTTTCACTACAAATTAAAAATTGAACTGAAAGTTCTTTTTTCCTGTGCAGATCCTGCAAGGTTCAGGTTTGCTCACGAAACGTCTTTTGTGAGACAACACACCAGTATTTGGAATACAAACAAGATTTTGTTTTATGTTGTAAGATTTTCCCCACAAATTCGAAAATGTCAATAATTTATTCAATCGTAGTTTCATTGGTAATGGGGAAGTTAGATTTTTTTTAAAAAAAAAGCAAACATGTAGATAGTACTCTTTGTTCCAACTATCCTGCTAGAAATTTTCTTATTGTAAATGTACTAATTGTTGATTTTAGTGTTTTGCATCTTCCAAGATTCTATCTTCCAGTGTAATATATGATAGTGACACCTTCTTAAGACTATGTCTTACATCTAGTGTTTAATGTCTTGCAGAGTAGCTTTTTCCGTCAATTTTTTAGATCTGTACGCAAGGCTGACTACTTGACATTGAGACACGGATTCATTAGTGTAAGCTTTTAAATATACGTCATCGTCATGGATATAAAAGGCTATATCTGATTTCTTAATGTTCTCTGATAGGCGCATCTAGCTCCTGGTAGTAAGTTTGACTTCCAAAAGTATATCAAGAGAGCGTTAGAAGATGATTTCAAAGTAGTTGTCGGCATCAGGTGAACGTGTAGTAGTTTATCTGTCTTAAGATTAATCAAAAGTGCAGAATATAAAAAGCATTTATTTCCTTGTACCTCTTAAATTTGATGACTTCATATTAACCATTTGAAATTTAATTGAGGAATGCACATATAACATGGTTCACTGACACGATAATTTATACTATGTACAGTTTCCCTTTGTGGGCTTCTGCCGTGGTATTGTTGCTTCTTAATGTCGAAGGTAAGTCTCCTTATAGGCAGCGTTGTTGTTCAATTTAAACTTTTTAAATGAATGCAGCTTCCTTTTTTATAGGATGGATGACATTATTCTGGGCTTCTCTTCTTCCGCTCATTGTAAGATTTGGCTGCAAGAATTTGTTGCACATCATATGTTTATATGTGATGCAAAACATGTCTAATTATCGTTTGCTTGCTCAGATAGTCTTGGCAGTTGGAACCAAGCTGCAAGCTATCATCACAAGGATGGCTCTTGATATAAAAGAGAGGCACGTAGTTGTTCAAGGTGTCCCTCTCGTCATGCTCAGTGACCGACACTTTTGGTTCCAGAGTCCAAGCCTGGTTTTAAACCTCATCCACTTTACGTTGTTTCAGGTATCTTAATTTTTTCCACAAAACTGTCGTGTCTAGACTACAGATAGTCTTGAAAATGAGAAAGCTCGGGGTGTTGCGTGATAGCATCATATTCCATGTGTATTCATCTAGCACCAATTTCCTGAAACTGGAGAAAGATTTCTATTAATGAAGATTTTTTATTTGTGATGCAGAATGCTTTCCAGATCATTTATTTTCTTTGGATTTTGGCAAGTCTTCCATCCTGTTTTCTTAGTCGCATTACTCATCTTATCAAATATACTAACTTTATCTCTTCATCCATATAATTTACAGTACTCATTTGGACTGAAATCTTGCTTCAATGACAATATGAAGTATCTTATTGTTAGAGTTTGTCTCGGGTAAGTGCCAAAAATTCTGTTCACTCCCAGAAATATTGTTAGAGAATTCTTGTTTATCAGAAAGGAGATTGACAGTGAAACTAAGTATCTTAGACTTTGATTTTCGAACTTGTTCTGAAAAATATAGAAAGGCTGATGAACTATCAGAAAGGAAAATATGGATGTTTGTGTAATGGCTTCTTAATGGTACTGCAGATTTGAGTTTCATTATAACAACTCTAGGGTAAACCTGTGAATCTTAACCACTTAACATGCTTGATGAGATGGAATCCCGGTCTCCTTGGGCTTTGCTTTATTTTGTCGAGGAAATAGATGGATCTCGTTTGTTAAAGCATATTTCTCTGTGGTTTTAGCCCCTTGTCATCCTGATATTTCGATTTTAGGCAGCTTTTTCGGTATCTGTAGTTACACAGGTAAATTTAGGTCCTCAAGTCTGTTTAGATACAAAGATATCTCTAAAGAACAAACTTTCAGAATTGTGCATTATTTATAATGAAGAGCACGTTTTGAAAAGTATCCAGTTAATTATTCTATAGAAGATCTTAAAACTTGTAATGTTAGATTTATGATTCCTTAAATCCAAAGATCAATTACTTTGGAAGTGAGATACTGCGAAAATTTATAGCATCTGAATGTTGAAAAAAAACCATAGCATCTTAATTTCTCTGCGATCGTTACCTATTGTTTATTCTCATTACATCATGAATGATTCAAAGTTCTTTGGGTTGCTTCATGAAATTGGAGGGAGGTATTTGAGAGCATAAGGAGAAAAGAAGAAGGTGCTTTGCTTTTGAGTAATCAGATCCGTAAACTAAAATATTTTAGGAATATATATCATCAGAAAAGTGAAATTCCTGATCTATAAAAAAACTCAACGAACACAATTGAATCCCGTTATTTGAAGTATATTTGGCACGATCCAACTGTTTTTTATATTCTTTGATGCATGCAGTGTGGGGGTTCAGTTCCTATGCAGCTATGTTACTCTACCCCTGTATGCTCTGGTCTCTCAGGTAATAGCTACTACACATAAAGAACAATATTCATGTTTTCTAAATTAACATATTGTTTTTCCAGTGGAAATTATTTGCTCAAAGAAGTTATTTTGCTGAAAGTTGCTTTAAAGAGTTAAGTAAATCATTAACAAATCCTGCATGATACCCCCAAATTTTATGAATTATCTCTGTAACATCGAGGGTTTAGGTCCTCGATCCGTTATCAAGGAAAACTGGCCCTGACAACTTGTTGGGTTCGAACCCAAATGGATCCGTTAACAACCACCCAAAATGCTTAAGCTCAAGTTGTCAAGTAGTAATTCCCACCACTTATAAACAACACCCACACTTCGTGAGTTTTAGATGTGGCACTATGTTTTGGGGGTATGGGTGTTATAACCTCCTCCACTTATATTCGCAACGTCCTCGTTGCGACATGGCACATCACTTATTTCTAGTGATAATGGCGGTTGCAGTCTCCAGCTTAGTTCCCTTCGGGTAGCCCTTTCCACTATCAGAGAGAACCCGTTCTGATACCATTTGTAACGTCCCGGGCTTAGGTCCCCGGTCCGTTATCGAAGAAAATTGGCCCTGACAACTTGTTGGGTTCAAACCCAAATGGATCCGTTGACAACCACCCAAAATGCTTAAGCCCAAGTTATCAAGTAGTAATTCCCACCACTTATAAACCACACTCACACTTCGTGAGTTTTAGATGTAGCACTATGTTTTGGGGGTATGGGTGTTACAATCTCTTTTCAAGAAAGCTTATCTTTTTGCATCAAAAAAAGAAAGCTTATCTTTATTGCTTTTGGTATTACAGAAGCTTTATTATTAAATTTCTGGATCTTCCTTTTTTTTGAATTATCCTCACTTTTGCCCAAATTTGTGAATGTTGCCTTGCGCTACATGAGCTTTGCTTGTCGCCCTATCCCTCGTCTATGTGATTGTGTTAGGATTGTCCATACTGCGGAAACTAAAATAGATGAACTTCCAACCATCTATGATAAACATACTAGTTGCATATTTGTGTGTGGTTTCTCAATTTTCTTGCAACGTTGCAGATGGGCTCGAAAATGAAGATATCCATCTTCGACGAACAAACATCAAAGGCTCTCAAAAAATGGCACCAGGCTGTGAAGAAGAGGCACAAAAAGTCCTCGACACCCTCCCAGTTCACAACCCCATCTGCAACCCCAAATGCATCTCCAGTGCGCTCTCTCTACCGCTTCAAAACTGTTGGGCATTCTGCCTCATCCACCATTCCACAGAGGAGACGGTACTTCTCAGACCAAGATGCATCGGATACCGAAACCGAAATGCTCTCGCCTCGACCACAAAGCCCAGACCCAGAACAGCATAATGATATCGAGTCTGGGCCGACTGAGCAGAAATCGACTGAGGAACACAAGGGAGATCCTGAAGATTTTTCATTCGTGAAGTTGCATCCTCCTAGTGGATGATTGAAGACGGCTTTGGGTAATGTAGATTCTAGTGGATCTTACATCTGTATCTGGTGTTAGTACAAGTTAAATGTAGATTATTATGGATATATAGTTGTAAATTGCTCATAGTCTTAAAGCCTTCTGCTCTTGAGGAAGAATTAGCTCAGTATTCAAGGAAGCAAGATTGCGGAATTTGCTTCAAGATCGCCGCAACTAATATCATCTAGTTCACCAACATCTGTGTGTTTGGATAGAAGGCTATTGGAGGATTGGCCATCAAACATTCAATGGGATTGAGGGGATTACCCACCTCCAGTTCTACAGGCAAACATGAAACCATTTTGCAGTAATTAGTTTGATATTCATTTAGGCCGAGTTGAAGGGACAAAATTAGGTCAAAGGTTTAGTTTTATGGTCATTTGTGTATTCGGATTTATGGATCCCTTTAGGAGATCTATTTGTACGGGAATGTTAGATAAACTGCTTTGTATTAAGTCTCATGATGTATCCTCTGTGCTGGTGTGAAATATATATATATATATATATATATATATATATAGGAAATATTTCAAATGAGGTGCACCTTTCCTGGATGCATGGAAAGGCACGCCAATTTAAGCATTTATTCTATTTATTTTACACATTCTAACTCCATAAATTTAATATTAAATATTAACATAATATGTATATCATGAAAAATTTATGAAAATATTACTATATTTGACATTAAAAGTTTGTTACAATATGGATGATATATTTTACATAACTGTATGATCGTCATTATTTTACAATATGCAGCTTAAATTTACAAAATTGTTACGTAATTTACAAATTTGGTAGTGGCTTTCTGAATTTCAGGAAAGACGCACCTCATTAGAAGGGCCCCCTATATATATATATATATATATATATATATATATATATATATATATACATATACATATATATAGAGGGCTTATCCACTGCGCACAGGGCGCATTAGCATTTCAATGAGCACTCATTTTAGGCCTTACACGTGTATTAACAATAACTATATTTCTAATTATAGGCTACGACGTGTTTAAAAAAATCATATATTTCCTATTATACAACGTCCTTAAAAATTGGAAGACGGATTTGGAAAGAAACAATTCAAATAAATGATTCCACGCGGATGATTAAGGATCCAAACGCTATGATAGTAATAAATATAATTCGATCAAGTAAATACGTATTGTGAGATCAGTAATATCAAAAAAATGATCAGTAATTTACATCGAAATAGTTGCATTGTACAGAATCTAGTAATATGTATAAAATGGTCAGGTAAATGTGTGTTGTGCGATCAGTAATAACATAACAAATGGTTAGTAATACCAGTGTCTATGTAATGTGCATTGCATTGACAAATAGTTACTTTCTTACTTGAGCAATGCCCATGACTTACTGACCATAACTTTGTTATTACTGATCTCATAGTAGCTATTACTGACCATTGGTTATGCTTTTACTGACATCACAACAAGCACTTACTTGAGCAATGTTGTTTGGATATTACTGACCGTTGTTTGGATATTACTGATCTCACAACAACCATTTACGTGAGTATTGTGTCAAAATTGCTGGCTTCTATTCAAAGTAGTAATACATATAGAAATTACTGACCATTGGTTATGGTTTTACTGACATCACAACAAGCACTTGTCCATTGTGTATATATTACTGAATTCTGCAACATGTAATACAATGAATGTAAATTACTGACCGTTGTTTTGGATGTTACTGATCTCGCAACAACCATTTACTTGACTATTATATATATATTACTGACATGAGCATTTGGATCTCGATTTTCTGTAAGAAATCATCTATTCGATTGTTTTCTTTCCAAAACGATCTTCCTATTTTATAGGACGAGATATAATTGGAATAACACTTATTGTTAAATCGTTTTGCATATTAATCTCCTTCCAAAAACATCCTTCGAAATAGGTAACCAGTCAAATGGGAATACACGTGTATGGTCAATAAATGGTGCGCACGCGCACGCCCGCACGCACGCGCACGCACGCACGCACGCACGCACCCACCCACACACACACACACACAGACACACACAGACACACACACACACACACACACACAGATATATACACACACACACACACACATATATATATATATATATACACATATATATATAAGAGGTAAATGTGGTTGCCCTCAGGGAGTAGCCAACTTGGCTACTCCCACCCCTTTTTTCCCTCATTTTTTATTTTTTTGGAAAATAAAAATTTGTATATTCATCATTATATGCCTCTCACATTTTGTTAAAATTTCGTCAGAAACAGAGACTCCTACGGCCTCCATCCAAACATGGTCGATTTAAAAAATCTTGCGACCGTTAAAAAAATGACGGCTGGATGGAGGGCTTAGGAGTCTCTGTTTCTGACGAAATTTTAATAGAATGTGGGAGGGATATAGTGATGAATATACAAATTTTTATTTTCTAAAGAAATAAAAAATGAGGGAAAAATAGGGCTACTCCCACTATTTTTCCCTCATTTTTTTATTTCTTTAGAAAATAAAAATTTGTATATTCATCACTATATCCCTCCCACATTCTATTAAAAATTCGTCAGAAACAGAAAATTCTAGGCCCTCCCATATCCTCTAATTATAAACTTGTACAGAGGCACACCTAAAATTATTGCAAATAGAAAGATGAGATGACCCTTTATTCCTGTCCAGGCCACTTGCACCGCAAAACTTGAGACAAAAAAAATGCCGCACTTCACTTGGGATCCGGGCGCTCACCGGTTCGATTTCAAATCGAAGGAAAGCAGCTAGTACTCAGAATTAGGGTTCTCCTCTCGCAGCCATGAACGCCGCCGACGTCGCCGGAGCGGCCATCGCCAAGCGCCTGGCCTCCTGCAGCAAGGCCACTCGCGACCGCGCTCTCCGCCTCCTGGAGCCGTGGCTCCCCACCTCCGCCGTCTCCGACAAGGAACTGCTCAAGATTTGGAAGGGGCTCTTCTACTGCGTCTGGCACGCCGACAAGACCCCCATCCAGGTCGCCCTCGTCCACCGCCTCGCCTCCATCCTCCCCTCCCTCCCCCCACCCCTCGCCTCCCGCTACTTGGCCGCCTTCCTCTCCACCATCCGCCGCGAGTGGAGCGGCATCGACCACCTCCGCCTCGATAAGTTCTACATCCTCATCCGGAGGATGCTCCACCAATGCTTCGTTTTCCTCAAGAAAACCGTGTGGGATCCGGCAGCAGTCAACACCGTTATCGACGTCCTCTCGGAAAGGACGCTCCTTGTGGCGGACAAGTACCCTGCCGAGGGTGTCAACTACCACATCGTTCAGGTGTTCTTCGATGAGATCATGGAGTTCCTCCCCCTCGGTTTCGACACATTAGGTACTTTCTTGAAGCCTTTCTTCACCATCTTGGAGACGTCGTCCAATAAGACGCTCGTTGCGAAGGTTAGAGCATGCGTCTTTGATAGGTTGCTCGACAATGGGCACAAATTCCTGGCCGCTTTGAACGCTGGAGGTGATGCTGATTCTGAAGCGGAGAAGCTTGGGAAGATAGCCTTGGCGTTTGGTTTCTCGAAGAGGTTCTTGAATCTTGCGTCGGCCATCACTACAGTCCAGAGCAACAGGAAGATTCTGTTTCTTTTGCACGAAAGGTTTTCAAAGCTGGAGAAGGGGGGTGCGGGAAAGTCGGGCTTGGATGTTTTGCTGCCGGTTTATAATGGAGATTTGTGTAATGTTTCTTCTCCATCTTCTCCTGACCACGTTCTTGTTGAGGATGCACATGGCCCTGTCCCAGATTGCAAAAATCAGAGTGATATCGATGCCGTTAACGGCAATTCTGAAGGGAGATCTTCTAAGAAGAAGAAAAAGTGCAAAAAGGGATCCAGAACCGATAAGAAGAAGAAACATTCAAAACAAGAATATGCCGGGGGATCAGTATCTATTGCCGATGAAAACAAAGAGCTTCCATCAGTGGCCGGGAATGATTGTCCTGGTCATGATGAGAGCATGGCCAATGATACCATTGAGACAAGTGACTCGATTATGTTCAGTGAAGTTTTAATGTTGAATCTACAGAAGCAGTTCGAAAAGGTTGCTGCAGACGATGGGATGGTGACACCGGTCGTTAGTGCCAAAATCAAGAAGCGGAAGAGAGTGAAGAGTGCTGATGGAAAGGCTTCCCGTAGTTCAAAATCTTTGGAGAATCGAGGGAAGAAATCTTCTTGGAGCCCAAAATCTGGCGAAGATGGGATTGCAACCGGGAAAAGCGCAGAAAAGAGTGTCAAGAGGGTTAGATTCTCCATGAAGAGTAACTTGGTTTGGAAGCCTCACAGTCCTCTACCTCCACAAAGCTTGAGACTACCCCCATCGGCCACACCTCGAGGAAGTGCTCTTAAGAAGGGGGTACCTCCTGGTCCAGTAAAGGAAACCCCTGCTAGCTCTAAAAAGGTCAAGGTTAAGGCAAGCTCCCTAAAGAAGGCTCGCAAGATTACCAAAAGTGCTTCACCTGGTGCCAAGCGCCTTAAGAAGTTGTGAAGTACAATCTCAATCAGTTCAATGTGATCTTTGTATTTTGTTTTCTTCTAGGATGAACCGCTTGGGTGATATTTGCCATGCCTCTTGCATCAGAAAGGTTGTTGGGATAGCTTCATGAAGCAGTCGAAATCTGGTGCATTGTGGAAGATTTGAAAGTGCATTACAATACTCTGGTATTTTTCTTTATTGTTTTGATATTTAAGACTTGTTGCTATATTATGACATAAGACTACAAGTAGTTCCAAATTTTATTATTGGCTTGGCTTTCTTGTATTGGTAACCTTTGATTGCATGTCTTTGCAACAATCAACAATTTATTTACCGCAATTGATTTGTTGGTTTTAGATTTGATTGCATTGGTAACTTTTGTTTTTGGTTGACAATAGCTTGCCATTAATACAATGGATTAACTATCCAGTATCCATTTCAAAGTATAGGGGTTCCTCCGGGCAGTGAGAGAATCCTTAACCCTGTCCATAACTGCACTATATTTGGTTGGAAGTATCGAATATCCCTTTGAAGGTTGTTTGGACCAAAGTCTTCAACATTGCAGCATTTGTGGGCGGGGAGTGGCTGAATGGTTTTTAGATGATTTTTTAGCAGCATTGGTCAAGGATGGTTATATTCTTACATTTTCCTTAATCATTGCACACTTTTGGTGTGGATGTATGAGTAGTAGTCCGGTTGGTGTCTGGTGGCATCACATTAGCTGGATATGGGATTTGGCATTGGTAGTAAGCTTGAATCTAGTTGAGGTGTTGGGGTTGTAGTCCAAGGAAATTGCATAAATTTTCCTTTGTGGATTTTAGGAGTTCAATTGATTGTTATTTTATGGGTTCTATCGATTTTCTCCTATGTTTCATGTTTTATCTATTCTCTTTAGACAATAAAAATAATGTGTTCTATTTGACACTCTTTTTCTTATCAATAAAAGAGTATGGGAGCATGGTTTTAAAAGATGCCAGGATGAGGTGTGCCCCTCGAGGCGGTCTCGAGGTGTCCTCGAGTGCACATGTTTGGTACTCAATTTTTTAATATATCAATATTGATTTTTATGATATCATCAGCGAGTTCCACGTACTAGTAGGGTATGATGCGAGAGGGGGTGCATACAATGATTCTTCAATTGGATTTAGCAATTAGACGGTTAGGATTTAAAGCACATTGATGTGTGTGTGTGTGTGTGTTATTCATATAACACATATAAAACAACATAAACATATTGTATTTTCTGTATGTTAATTATATGTTAGTCATACAATTTTGCTTCACTCATGCACATAAGGGGAAGTGTTGTATATCGGTAAGAACTTCACCTTGCCAACAATAATGGAGGTCATAATAGGCTTTACATTGTATATGGATGGCAATATGAATAAGGATTCAAAGTAAATCATGCAAATAATTATATATTCTCACGTTAATACCATGATTGGTGAATATGTCAAGGAATATCTAAATTTATGATTTTATAAATATATATAATTATGCTTGATTGTATTTTATGTAAAATTTCCTATATAAATGAGGCTTACACCTCACCTTTTCAAGGGAAAACTGCCTCGATATGCCTCACATTTTTTAAAACCGTGGTTGTGATAACCAACTGAGGGATATGTCCTTTCCATAAATTAGGACCAAGCTACTCAATCCTACTTCTTTGTTAGTCATCAAATTAAAAGTGGGTGATATAAACATATTGTATTTTCTGTATGTTAATAATATATGTTAGTCACATAATTTTGCTTCACTCATGCACATAAGGGGAAGTGTTGTATATCGGTAAGAACTTCACCTTGCCAACAATAATGGAGGTCATAATAGGCTTTACATTGTATATGGATGGCAATACGAATAAGGATTCAAAGTAAATCATGCAAATAATTATATATTCTCACTTAATACCATGATTGGTGAATATGTCAAGGAATATCTAAATTTATGATTTTATAAATATATATAATTATGCTTGATTGTATTTTATGTAAAATTTCCTATATAAATGAGGCTTACACCTCACCTTATCAAGGGAAAACTGCCTCGATATGCCTCACATTTTTTAAAACTGTGGTTGTGATAACCAACTGAAGGATATGTCCTTTCCATAAATTAGGACCAAGCTACTCAATCCTACTTCTTTGTTAGTCATCAAATTAAAAGTGGGTGATATTGGGCAATATCAGCCCCATATCGATACCAGTGGGTGATATTGGGCAATATCAGCCCCATATCAATGGTATCGACCGATATCGATCGAAATATCTGAAAATCATGTATAGAAATCTTCACTTTTTGATCGATATGAGACGAAGTACATATATCTCATCGATATTCCGTAAGATATCGGGCGATATCCTGGAATTGGTTATGCACTTGAATATCTAAACCTTGTCGAGATATTGGAATGTTCAAGAGAAATAAAAAATCTAGAATAATTATGAATAAATTAAATACTTTAAAAACCATCTCGCTAAGATCTTCACAAACACTAGAAATCATAGCGTGACAATGGAAAACTCAAGTTCAAGTACTAGAGAACGAAATATACAAAACATCTAAGAAATCCACCTAACATTTAAAATAATGAAATTCATCGTAAGAAAGTCTTATATAAAACCAAGAAGTTGTGTGGAACAACAACTTGATACGGTGAGGTGAGATAGAAATCAGTATCCATGATATCAGTCCATATAGGAGAAAATTGCATTAAAAACTTCAAATTTTGACCGATACCGGTCTATATCCTGATATATCGATGATATATCTACCGATATCCGGGAAAATAACGTACATAGTAGTGTCGATATCGGACGATATCCAATATCAATATATCATCAACATATTGATGATATATCTCGATATTTGAATCCTTGGGACTTGTGATAAACCACAAAGTCATCAGATGATCTGTTCGGCTTGGATAACATTGCCTTTCCTCCATTGTGCTTTAGGTTATCTTGGTGGTGATATGTTTGTTTTTGGTTTTGGCCGAGATCTGTTTGGCTCAGGGAGGAACTCCATTTCTTATGTATATTCGGTTGAACATTGCATTTCCTTCGTCCCCCCTTGGTGATTTTTGTTGTTGTTGGGGCCTATCGGACATCGGGTGTTTGGTCTAGTGGTATGATTCTCGCTTTCGATGCAAGAGGTCGCGAGTTTGATTCTCTAGACGTCCCCATTTTAATGGATCTTAGCTTTTTAGATCTAAGCCAGAGATGACCCAAGATAGATCTGGATGAGACAAAGAACCCATGTATACAATCCTACTTAATGTGGGAAAAGGCTTCGTCGTTTAGCTGACAGATCTTACGATGTATAGTAATATTGATGTCTACTCTTCATCGGAATTTGTGTGTTTTGATCAAAACAACGATAATTATTATCCTTCGTATAGGCATCTTGACATTGGTGGGAAAGATAGTGCGGTTCTATCTTTAAGATATGATTTTTTGCTTCAAAGATGAAATTTATACCTCAGTCCATGTTCACTATTAGTGCCCTGCTATTAATCAGATTTACGGACAAATCTCCTTGGTTTTGAAGTTATCCACGAGACAATCAAAATCTTCATTCCTGAATTAATGAATCGGAATTATTCGGTTGGATTCTATATTTCTTTTACTATAATATTTCTCATCATTTTGAAACAAAAAACATCAACATAAAAACCGTTATAAGTATAATAAATACAACACAAACTTATTAGGGTGTAACAGCAAACCCCTGTAGCAAAAATCCGATATTTCCATGTGAGTTTATACCAAATACGTAGAAATTACACAAAAGTCTCTGAACTATACATTCATTTTCAATTCATTTTCAACCTGATACCCAAACTTTTAAAAGTACTAGTGTAGTTCCTAATCTCTTGATTTGATGACAACGAGGAATCTAGCTAACGAAAGAGGATAACTAACGCTAACTTTCTTGTTTGGTTGCAGGGTTGGGCAGGGTTGGCCCAACCCTGGTTACTATTCACAAGGGTACTTCCTCCTCACAGATTACTATTCACCCAGCCCAACCCAGCCCAACCCAACCCTGCTCAATCCTGCAACCAAACAGGCCTTATGAGTGGAGGACAAAAATGCCATGTCTCCATCCCTAAGAAGGGAGCCTTTGTGATCTTCCCGAATAACCCAAGGACAGATTTAGAGGGGGCATGGAGGGGCATGTGCCCCCTTTAATTTTTTAGATTACATGATATATATTTAATTACTCTATATGAATTTTTTAAGGAAAAATAATCATAATATTTCCTTAGTGTAAATCTCCTTTTGGAATTTTTGAGGGTAATGCACCCCTTCATTTCTTTAAGGAGAAATCAATAATCTTTACTGGTAGATAATATATTTTTTAATATAAAATTTCTACCTAGCAATGGTAGATCTTACTTGGATCAACCTGTTCGGATAATTTATTAAACCGATCAACTTACCATGGATCTATACCATCCATCTTTTTGAATATCTATTTTTTAGATATATAAAAATGATTTATATATCTAAAATAATAAAAAAAATCAAAATTGATTAAAACCAAACTAAATCCGATTAGTTGATCAACTATCGATTAATTCTTTATCAGTGGCTCAACTGATTGAGCGATTAATGATTTTTGCAACCTTGACCACCACCGTTACTAACGTCCATGCCCCAAGGCGCTTCCTCGATTCCCGTCCCTTCGCGTCGCGGAAGCCAAAAACATGAGCGCCACCACCAGGGCGGTGTCACCCCCACACCCACCCTTTCCTCCAAAGGCAACTCCTCAAAGCAGCTTACCCCTCAATCGCAAAGATCAGATTTTTTGGAGGGAGACATCAATCCGTGTGAGATGGAATTTAAAAAAAGCTGAAGATGGAGAATGTGGGACTAAATGGTAACCTGATAGAGTTAAATGAATTGCAAAAGTAAAAGAGGTAACACTTTACACGTGAGACTGCCCTGTCAATAGCTTCCAAATTAAATCACACTTTCTTCTCCTAAATGCTTAAAAAACCCTTGAAATTCATTGGAATATTCTTTCACACACATGCATAAAATAAATATGTAGATCACACACATGCATAAAAAAATCAAGCATTTACCTTCTATATTAGACATAATTTGGATCAAAATGCATTAAATATAATGAATCTTAATACTAAACAATAATAAGAAAAAAAAATTGCATTCAATGAATCAGAAGAATTATACTTGTTACAAAAAAAATCAATTCATTACCTGTGAGGAAGTACCAGAACTATACATGTTCATACAAGTTTTATCCATCTCCAACTCAGTGTGAAAATTGAGTGCTCTACAATCAGAATAAATGTGAAACTGTGTTAATTTATGGAAGGGAACCAAAATCACAAATAAATGCATCATCATTGCTAGAACAAATAAATGGCATCCTCTACCATATGCAACTCAAATGCATAGCTCCATCCCTGCAACCAGCCTCCTGCACTGTAAAAAAAAAAACTTATTCAATTTGAAAAAAAATATATATCTCTTCTTTGAAGTTCCCCTAAAATAGTAAACAAATAGGGATGGTTATTCAACACTACTACTTAGTTTATAAATAAAGAAGTAAAGTTGCAGTTGAATCTACATCTCTGAAAAATAACACCGACTACCCAGAACAACTAGTCTCTTCTTTGTATTAACTATATTGCTAATACAAGTGGTTGAAAAAATTCATTCTCAGTTAGATATATTATAGCAAGGGAGCTTGTTGACTACATGTATTGTAGTTGAAAATGAAAAATAGTTAGGAGAATGTCAGAGATATAATTCGATCTGAAAATCAGAAGTGCACGCCCTGCGATTATTTTAAAACTAGAGTACGGTAAATAAGCAAGTCTCCAACTCATTGGAGGTGTTCAACAAGAGATGTAGTATAATATTAAGGAGAAAATACTAGACAGGCATATAAATGATTGTCCGTCATCAAATGGGTTGCACTGTACATGCAGTCCCAACCTATAGTTATCCCGAATTGCAACAATGTTCTGAATGCTCAGAATATGAAGTAAATTCGTCTGGGCGGTACTCGTGGAAACTTATTCCACGAAATCCCCAGGCGAACTTATAATTTGTTAAGTACCCCAAGGAAGTCGTCACTTCAAGTCACGGCTTCCATTGGGGTTTATTTACATGGGAAAAAAACACATGGAAGCCGCCTCTTGAAGATGCGGCTTCGGTTTTGGCCAAAGCCGCCTCTTCAAGAGGCGGCTTCCATGTAAATATATCACATGTAAACATACCCCAATGGAAATCGTGGCTTGAAGTGACGGCTTCCTTGAAGTATTTAACAAATTATTAGTTCGCCTGAAGGTTCCATGGAATAATAAGTTTCCACGGGTACCGCCCAGATCAATTTACTTCCTCAGAGTATATTGAAACTTCAAACAGATTTCAAATGAATCGCGTTGCTTGCATGCAGAGACCCATGGATATGATTTTCAAGTCCTGTATTAATAAGATTTTCAAAAGGATATCGTAGCTTTCGGGCAGAGCCTCCGTGGATATGTTTTCAGGATAAACTGACACAAAAAGGCATCCAAAACCCAGATTAATACAAATCCTTATTTGTGAGTAGAAGATTTGAGCAGCATATTCAGAAAATCGATTGCAACTGCGCACAACACAACTCGTTACGGATGAGTAAGAGAAGATTAGGGTTATATAAATACCTTCTGTCTCGATGACACTGGAGGCGCGACGAGGTCCGAACGAGGAGGATATAGTGACGGCCTACAGAGGAGAAGGACGGAGGTGCAACAGCTCACTCGTCGAAGGACTGCAAATTTCTTAGTGGTCACAAAATGAGAAGCGCATAGAGGCGCAGCCTCAGACGCTCGACTGTTGCCATAGCCGTGCCAACCAAGTCCGGCGCCCGTTCTTGTGTGTCTCCGGAGAGGATGTCGCGACCGCAGAGGATGCTCGCAAAGATGGTCAAGGTCGAGGAGGACGGCAAGGTGTTCCTTTGGATGGGGAGGAGGACGGCGACGTACGATATGTGGACCGACCGGCGCGCGGGCGGAGTTTGTGATTAGGAGGATGACGGAACCGACCGACGACTGCATTTTGTTACTGGGTTACTCGGCTAATCCGGTTTACCCATCCATTCATCACAAACTGATTCCTTGTTCCAACCCTTCCACTTATACTAATCATCAAAAGAGCTACTATTCGTATGAGGTTATCTAACTCATTCCATCTCAATAAGCAAACATGCCCTTATTCTTCCTGCATTGTGAATCCTTGTGGATCGCGGAGAGTGATGAGAGCGGATAACAGTTAAATTTACATAGTAGTATTTATCCTTGTGGCTTAATTTACGACGTCTAAATGATATTGGATTCAATTTCGTCTGTAGATTGACAAAAATCAATAGAAGTGTATATTTGTATATGTTAAAAATATAGGATATGGATGTCATTTCCCCGTGATTACTAGACTTGGCCAAAATGAGGGTCGGGCTGGCCAATGGACCAGGTCGAACGGGCCAAGATTCAAAAATGTTTGTCCAAAGACCGTCATGGGCCAGCCGATAGCCCATTTCATTCTTTTTTCATTGAATCTTTAATGATATTTAATATGTATAAATAATTTTATTAATACCATATATACATTATATAACTAATATAAACAGTTTACATGTTACTTGACATGTAAACTACTAAATTTTATTTAAAACTAGTGTCACATATGAATAACTTGAAGCGTATCATATTAATACATGTATTATTCAGCTTATATTTATATTTTTTTGCGGGCCGGTCTTGCCTAAATCTCCGAACCCAAGTCCGGCCCATGAGCGGGCTCGGCAGGTAGGCCCCCATCCCGTTGGCCAAGTTTAGTGATTATAAATGCAAATGCAAATACAAAGATTCAACATTTAGCAAATACAAACACGTTGATATCTTTGATTTCGAAGAATAGATATGAATATTTAAATTACAGATTATATAAATATGAATATTTTTTATTAATTTGTTATTTTTTATATCTACACACAACTTTTTATATTGGATATTGCTGTGAATTTAACATACTTATAGTTATTAAGTATACTTGGAGATATCTAACCTTCGTAAATTAATTCACATTCATTTTTCAAATATTTGTATCCAAATTGTCAATAAGTTCTTACACTCATATTCGTATTTTGTGCATATTTATCAATATCTTATACATTTGTATCGTATTCGTATTCATATTTGAAATTTAAAAAAGATAAAGATACAAAAATATTTATATTTGTGTCGATAACAAACCATTTTCATCCTTAATTATACTTCTTTCCTGGATTGTTTTGTTCCCAATTCTAAATATATTAAAGGATTGCATATCAGCAAATCCCTGGAATTATCTCAAAAGAGAACAATAAACAATTCGTTATATTTTTAGAAATTTAAAAATGATCTAGTGGCAACAAACAAATTCCTTATATAGGGATCAAATAATTGCCATTGAAATTCTAGACATGTGTATTTATTCAAAACGGACTTCTAATCCACACAAGGTAAAATGTTTTTTCCCTTTTTAATTGTACAATCGCAACAACAAAACCCAATGACATGATTATCGCTACAACAAATATACTTGTGGTCTTTGAATCGATTTAATTTTCGTTGCTTCAAAAACTTGCCTAATTAATGGCAATAAAAATTTAAAAAAGATCTCTTATACATAACATAGTGTAAAACTTGCTTTTCATGAAAAATCGTATATCTTTATATTTTTACCTCAGTTAATATTTTCCTTTATTTCCATAACTATTTTTTAATAATTTGTAATATTGAATCGAAGAAATAATGAAAACTCATAAAAAGGGGATTTTTACACCCGTAACCTGAATGGATTAATACTTACGTCCATAACCTTGAATAATCATGAATTTCATTGAGAGCTCCAAGTAATAGGTTTTGTCATCAAAACTACCTAACCATGGTCGGGTTACTATCTACCTTGCCATTGGTACGCTGCCCATCTCGAGAGAGATTTGCGGTTAAGATTTTCTACCTGATTCGTCCCACCACGTGAACGGTCGCGATGATGAGGAAAGTCAAATTCACAGCAGCTAAGTACGAGGGCTGGAGAATACCCCTCATCCGACCCTCAATTTCGTCACACACACTCGTTCCATCATCGACTCCTCTCCATCCTCTTCTCTACCTAAGCGAAGGAGAAGCTCCATCGCCAACTCATCTGTAGAGAAAGAGAAGCCCCATCATGGGGTATTTTTTGGCAAAGAAGAAACCCATTCCACATTGATGTGCCTTCATCTACGAAGACGAAGCATACGAGATCAATATGTGACTTGTGGACTCCTATTTTGCAATATCTCTCATATCTTCATTGGAAATCACAGTCACCTTCTTGGAATGAAACATTCAGGTGGATTTTAGGATGGGTGGTTTGGATGTGAAGGAATCCTTACCATTATCTTTTGGTATGACGGCTACTTCAAGAACACACGAGGGAAAGATGGTGAGAAGTATCTGCATGGAAAGGACGCCATAAGCACGAACCTAGACTACACATGATGGATCAATCTCATTGACGACATTGCAGAAGTCGTCCCCTAGCAAGACAAGAACACATTGCAATTGAGATACAAAGTTCCCAACTTCCATATGTGCAGGTATGCACAATGTATACAATTTATGGCCGCATCGCCTATGGGTCAATCACCATTGGTGTTCTTTTACATGTTTGTGGATTTATCGTAAAAGCTTGTGGATCTTAAAGGTTGTTAGGTCTTAAATTCAATTCTCAATAAGGTTCCTCCATATTATTAATCCAAAGGTTGAGTCAAGCTCCATTTTTACCTTCTGATCATGACTTTAGTTTGGAATCCAAAATTATTTCACTTTTGCATTCTGTTTTAGTTGCTCAGAGACCAGCAAGGTTTAAGTATAGAAGGTTGATGAATATGTGATTCATAACTCTAAAAGTTGAAAATAGACCATCGTTCCCCAACAATTAGCTGCATATTTCCATTTATTGTGCATTACTCTCATTCATGCATTTAGAGTTAATATCTGCATTTTACCATGCATATTTGCATGAAATAAGAAGCCAAATTCACTTGTACATATTCACCTGTATATTAGCCAAATTTATCTATTTGTATCTATTTTATACTAACTCTAAATACAATAAAATCAATTCTATAGTGTATATATTACTAACACTAATAAAAGAAAAATATCAAAAAAATACTAACTTGTAAAATTGTCCAATAAAACCCAAATCTAAGTTTGAGACTAAGAACTTTAAAATGTGCATATCTCTCTCATATAGTGTCCAATTTAGGTCTACTCAATTTAAAAGTAATATGCATTCAAAGACCTTCAAAACATGACCGATTTCATAAAAATCGAAGATCGTATCTGAAACTTGGATTTTGGACCTCTATTGTATATTGTACATATTGACTAAAATACCCTTTATTTTTATCTTTTTATTAAAAATCCAAAAAATAGATTAAGTTGTAAATATCCCATCCATATTTTCTCTAACTTTATTTTGACTTTCCTCTAATTTTAAAATGCCAAAAAATCTACAAAAGATAAAAATATGATGTTTTATACCTATAAGATACCACCCAAAAATACTTTTTATATAGATGACTTCTTTTGATTTTCGGTCCTACGGTAGTTGTAGATCTCATCGAGACGAGCAACTTTTGTTTTGACCACTATTTTATTTGACTTCTTTTGTTATTTCTTTTTTATTTTTATTTACATTTAATATTTGATTTTTCTGGAAGCGACATGTGGCACCTCCTAGAGCCGCCACGTGTCACCCTATTTTTTATTTTTTTACTATTTTGTAATTTATTTTATTTATTATTTATTTTTTAATTTTTATTTTTATTTTATAATTAATTATGTTAATTTCTTTATAATTTAATTTTTATTTTTTCATTCCATTTTAATTTTTCTTTCTCTTCATTATTTTTACCAGCCCACTTATTTTATTTTATATTTTATATTTTTTCCCTTTTACTACTTCTCTACTCAACTTGCCACCCAAGTCACGAACTCCCCATTCTCCCCTCATCTTCCACCACTCCTCCAACTTTCACCACACTTCTTTTCCAACTTCCCATCATCTTCATCCTCTTTGTATTCCCCTTATCCCATTCATTCATCAGCATCTGACATTTCGTCAATTGAGAGGGAGAGACCACCAGCCCCCAAGTGATGTCGGGGATAGCTTCAGCACCCATCGGACGAGCAACGATGGTCTCAAAGGCGAGATCCACGAGGGCTCCACATCATGTCGATGTGCATCTCTTCAGGTCGCAGCTCAGCTTCTCACCTTTTCGCCAAGCTGATTGAGGCCACGACAGGAGCCGCTCATCGCAACCCCACCTTCAGGTGAAATCACCACATGTAATTATCTCTCTACTTTCACTTCGTCATTTTTTTATCTAATGTCATTTGTTTATCTTGTTCATCATTGCATTTTCATCACCACATCATTTTTTACCTCGCACCATTACCACGAATCATCTCAATCACCATTGTCTCTACATCATACCATCATCAATACCACCTCTTTATTCCATTTTTTACCTTTGATTTCTTGTTTGAAAGAAAAAGAAATAAAAAAACTAAAATCAAAACACAAAAAAGAGAATTGTAGCAATTGTCGCACGCCTCTTGCTGGTGTCCATCCACCGCCACGTGCCAACCCAGTCATGTGCACCCACGACCACGACCGGCCTCCATCTCCATCAAATTGTTGTGTGGCCGCCAGCCACCGACCTCTGGAATCATGCCTCTGGCCCGCCAGTGCTTCCCGCGCCCCTGGTCGCGAGCCAACCTCCTACGCCACACAGTCGCGCCCCAACGGTTGCACACTCCTACTGCGCTCTCTCCTCGTCGCGGCCCTGTGGGTCACTACACCCAAGCTACGCATGCCCCCGTGCCCCTCCAACGTACGATCGCATGCCGCCGTGCTTCCAACAGCCCGCGCACCATCTCCACCCGTGCACCAGGACATCGTCTCATGCCCGCGCCTCCTCGTCATGTCCTCGTGTGCCGCATGCGTGTGCGGCTCCAACGCCCTCTCCCTCTGCCTGCGTGCACCGCTAAGATCCAGTCCGCAGGTGGCCGCACACCCTCGATCGCCTCGCCAGCCCTCGTCTGCTGCCTCTTGCGCACGAGCAGTACCTTTGATCATGCTTGCCTCGCTGCGCCTTCAAAGCCTGCGTCGACCTCCACCTCCTCCCTCTACCGCTGCTCGTGCCCGCACCCCAACCAGTGTGTCATATGCCACATGCCCCGCCCTGTACGCACCAGCTGCCGCGTGCATCCCCCCACAACTTCCATTGGTTCTATTTCTTGGAACCCATGAAAGAGGAGGAAGGAGTATTCAACATTTTGGAAAACTTGCGCATCCAACCCTGAAGGTATATCTAATTAAAGAAGTGCCCTTAAGCACAATTTTTTTGTTGAATTTGTATTTCAATATTGCAAGGATACCTCTGCATTATAACGTTAATTTGGATCGTATTTTGGCATCTTTTATTTAATACAAAACTATCTTCTCGTAGAGCATTAAATCTTTATATGTTGGCTATTTAATTTGAAGTTTGCGAGCATTCTATAATTAATTAAAATTATTTTTGTGAAAAGTTGCATATTTTACCAAATTCATGATCTGAAATTCGTATTTATTTAAATCTTGCTTCAAAAAATTCCAGAAAAATCGTGGATGATGCTTTGAGTTTTGATTTAATTACAGTTCAAATTTCATCAAAAATGGAGATGCCTTGCGCATAAAATAAATTGTTGAGTGGTTTTAGTAAATAATTTTTAACTAAATCCACAAATATTATTTTTCTGTAATTTCAACTCTTCAGGATTGCTCATTAAAATCTCTTTTTGAGATAAATCACTCTCAGGATATATTGATTTAGTGGATTTATTGGAATTAAATGCTCTTAGTCACTTTGTTTCTATTAAAAAAATTTATAAAAAATCACATATTGTCAGAAAATTCAAAAAATTATTGTTTTCACTTCCAGTAAAATTTTCATAATTTTTGCATTTTGCTTGCACGAAAAATTGCATAAAATCCCAAAAAAGTTTGCATTTTTAATTGTTGCATTTTAAACCCAAAAATTCCAAAAAAATATATTTTGATCTATTCATCATCGGATAAGGTTTCTAGGAAAAATATAACTTGGCTAATTTGGATTAATTTCACAGTAAAATCAATTTGACTAAGTTGCTAATTTCCTTAATAACCTAGTTCATCCGCATTTTTGCATTTGCATTTTTATTACATAAAAAATTACAAAAAATCAGCTTGGAAAATCGTGAGCTAATTCGTATAAATTGATCTGAAGTTGTTCATTTGCCTCCTTGATTCGACCATGGGGCTTGCTCCGGTTAAAAATAATAAAACCACGCATTAATTAATTTGTTAATTCATAGATTGGTATGATTAATTTTTTATCGATCCTTCTTGGGAAAAAACTGAGTAATCTACTTTTCCAAGGAATCCTAGGCTCTCTTATACAGAGAGAGACCCAATGGGTAAAATACCTAGACGTCCAGAAATAAAACAGAAATTAATAAACGATACATAACATCATAACATAAGTCTCTACACTCCCCCTCAAGGTGGAGCATAGATGCCTATCATGCTCAGCTGGGAAGAACATCTCTAGAAAGGCCCTCTGAGCAGCGACTTGGTGAATATGTCAGCAATCTGATCCCCTGAGCTAATGTGGGATGTAGATATCAAGCCACTCTGGATCAGGTCTCTCGTGTAGTGGCAGTCCACTTCGATATTTGATCTTTACTACTAGATATTATGGCTAGTATTTTCTACTCTTTTCCAATACAAGATATTTAGTAGTTAGCTAATATGTGTGTGCATGAACATTGTTGAGAAGGAAAAGAAAGATATTATTCATCTAACCTTAGAGCCCTCTTATATAGGAGAAAGGCTCTATGGATAAATTAC
Source organism: Ottelia alismoides (assembly GCA_037367405.1). Taxonomy (NCBI): domain Eukaryota; kingdom Viridiplantae; phylum Streptophyta; class Magnoliopsida; order Alismatales; family Hydrocharitaceae; genus Ottelia; species Ottelia alismoides. The sequence continues at coordinate 150,209 of JAZKJV010010660.1, read as the reverse complement.
ATAAATAAGACAATAAAAAATAAACAATATAAGAAGGAATGATAAGATAACACGAGTATCGTAACACTCCCCCTCAAGCTGGAGCATATATACCTATGCTCAGCTTGGAACAACAATGATGGAAATAACCTCTAGCCAGAGCCTTAGTAAACATGTCTACAATTTGATCTCCTGACGCAACATAAGATGTTGAAATAAACCCCTTCTGGATCAAGTCCCAAGTGTAGTGGCAGTCTACCTCGATGTGCTTTATCCTTTCATGGAATGCTGGATTATTGGCTATAAATAAAGCTACCTGATTATCACATTTGAGATGCATAGGAAGAGGTACTTCAATTATTAAATCAGTCAAGACAGACTCCACATCATCTCAGTGCTGCCTTGGGCCATTCCCTATATCCTGATTCTACACTGGATCGAGCAACAAAAATATGTTTCTTACTCTTCCATGAGACTGGTGAGCTGCCAACAAAGACAATGAAGCTTGAAGCAGACTTCATGTCATTAGGACACCCAACATAATCTGCATCAGCACACCCTGTGATTGAGAGAGACGTATCTCTTCTAAACAGAAGACATGCGCCTGGAGATGACTTCAAGTATCTCAGAATCATGAATACAGCATCTATGTGTGCATGCATGGGTTGCTCCATGAACTGACTTACTTTACTCACAGCAAAAGATATATCAGGCCTGGTAATAATGACATATAATAATTTCCCTACCAGTTCTCTGTAGCGTCGCTTGTCCACCTCCTTAGATCTGTCATCATGAAGCTTCACATTAGGATCCATTAGGGTAGTAGCTGGTCTATATCCTGCCATTCATGTCTCAGATAGAAGATCAGTAATATATTTCCTTTGTGTCATAACCATAACCTGTTGATTTCGTGCGAATTCCAATCCAAGGAAGTAACGAAGCGTACCCAAGTCCTTGGTAACAAACTGATGTCCAAGGAAGTCCTTTGCTGCCTGAATTCCCTGTGCATCACTGCCAGTGATAACAATATCATCAACATAAACCAAGATGACCGCAATACCTCGTTGGTCTCTCATTACAAAGAGAGTATGATCTGCAGTAGATCTGACAAATCCCTTCTGCTCAATCAATTCTGAGAGCTTCTGAAACCAAGCCCTTAGACTCTGCTTAAGGCCATATATAGCCTTATGAAGATGGCATACCATACTAGACTCCCCCTCAGCAGCAAACCCAGGTGGCTGGTGCATGTCGACATCCTCCTGCAAATCACCATACAAGAAAGCATTTTTGACATCCAAGTGGAATAGTGACCAAACTTTCACCACAGCAACAGAAATGAGAATCTGCAAGGTAGAATGATGTGCCACATGAGAGAATGTGTCATGATAGTCCATCCCATAGGTCTGGGTGAACCCACGAGCAACCAGCTTGGCCTTGTATCGGTCCACTGTACCATCAGTGCGCAGCTTCACAGTAAAAAAACCATTTGCTACCAACAAGGGACACACCTGGTGGAGATTTGACGACACTCCACATACCTCGCGATTGTAATGTCGCCATCTCTTCCTCCATAGTTAAACGCCACTAACTTCTCTACAAGGCTTTCTGATACGACCGTGGTATCTGCACAGCTGACAGGGCCACGACAAAGTGTTTAAAGTCCATGGACAGACGCTCCAAGGAAACATGAGAAGCAAAGTCCACCCCATATTTGAGTTTCATTGTGCATGCACGTTTCTGCATCCGAAGTGCAATAGGAATATCGAGATCATCAACATTAGTAGTAGATATATCATCTGCACCCTATAACTCAGCCTGTACATGCAAATCACCCGTGCCACCAAGAGAACTCAAATGTTCAGTACATGCCTCGGGCGTGCTGGATGATGGAGGAGGCACATGAGCAGGGGGTCTTCGCTGGTAAACCTGAGGAAAGAAAGTAGGAGACTGCGACGGAGGTGGTGGTGATGGTGGTGGTGGTGGTGGAGGTGGTGTTGGTAGTAAAGAACATGGTAATGACGAAGGAGGATACATATAGATATTTTCACCATCCTCTGAAGGAGCAAGCCTGTCACCTGTGGGAGAGAAATATATAATACACTCAAAGAAGGTGACATCAGCACTGACATAGTACCTTCTTCAAACAGGGTCAAAACAACAATATCCTTTTGGGGTTTTAGAATACCCAAAAAACACACATTTAACAGACATGGGAGAAAGCTTGTCAAGACTAGGAGAGAGTTGGTGAAAAATGCAACTGAACCAAACACACGAGGAGTAAGCGAGAAAAGATCCTTCTCAGGAAATGCAACCGAGAACGGGATCTTCTCCCCTGACACCGACGAAGGCATACGATTTACCAGATAACAAGCAGTTAGAATCGCATCTTCCCAATAGGAATGAGGAGTACAACTCTGAATCAAGAGGGTTATGGTAACATCCAAAAGATGGCGGTGTTTCCTTTTAGCCACCCCATTCTGTTGGGAGGTATAAGCACACGATGTCTGATGCACAATGCCCTGAGACTTAAGAAATTGAGAGAGTTGAGTGCTGCAGAATTCAAAAGCATTGTCAGAACGTATGTACTTGACTATGGTAAAAAAGATGTTCTTCAATTCATTAATAAAAGATTGAATAACATGACCAGCATTAGACTTGTTCTTAAGAAGAAAAACCCAAGACAACCTAGAAAACTCATCAACAGCAACAAGATAAAACATGTGTCCCTGATGATCTGGGACACGACTTGGACCCCAAATATCGAAATGAAACAACTCAAATAGACTATGACTACTTGGACCCTGACGACTCTGTAAAGAAGATCGATGATGCTTCCCAAGCTGGCAGGCCTCGTACTGAAAGGTGGAGCGAGGAGAAATCTGTAGAAGAACATGAACCAGCTTTTGCAGAGGAAGGTGACCAAATCGCAGATGCCACATGTATGGAGAAATAGACTCACTACGTAGAGAAGATGAGGCACCAACATACGGAGACTGCACAAGTCTGTAAAGCCCCCCTTGCTCACGGCCAGTTCCAATCACTCTGCTCGTGAGTATGTCCTAAAACACAAGAGCAGAAGGATCAAATACAGTATGACAATGTAAATCTTTGATGATCTGACTAATTGATAATAAATTCATAGACAGGAGCATAAAGAACATTAGGAAGCCTCAAGGTAGGAGTCAACTGCACCTCCCCCTGACCAGTGATGGGGGAATGTGTACCATCTGCTATCACAACTGACCATCCAGGCTGAACAGGAGTAAATACACTAAACTGAGCTTTGTCACCAATAGATGATGTGATGCATCTGAATCCATAATCCACTCTAACAAGTCTGCCCTGTAACAAGTAGTAAAGGCATACTCTGTACCTGACGTAGACGTTGATGCTAAGCCAGCCACCTCTGAAATCCTGAAGGAGATCCGGTCGAACTGGCAGTGGGCATAATCTCCCTGAGTCGAGCAACAAGCTCATCAAATCTCTAATCAAAACAGGTGAAGGGCTCCCAACTGGTTGTATCTACTCTGCAACCCGAGCTGAAGGAGGAAACCCATGCTTGGAATAGCATGTATCCTCAGAGTGACCGGATCTATGGAAGTAGGTGTACGGCTGACGGGGTCGACCACCCCCTCCTCTGCCACGGTTATAGCACCCTCTACCATGATATGGTAAATGGCTTCCCCTACCACGAGAGGCGGCCATAGCTGAAGATGTCTGGGACTGCAGAGTACCTCCTGGGGATATAGATAGTCTACTCAATCTGCGATATGCCTCCTCCATTGGAGGTAGGGATGAGTATTGGGCTGAGCCTGCCCAGCCCAACCTGAAGCCCAGCCCAAAAAGCTCGACCCGGCCCAAGCCCAAGTTTGCATCGGGCCGGGCTTGGGCCTAATATCCAGGACCAAAATATTTTTTGGCCGGGCTCAGGTTTGAATCGGCCCAGCCCGCTTAGCCCGAAAGCCTGGCCCGAATGAAGGCCCAATATAGGGCCCGAGGACCCGTCCCGAATGAAGCCCGATTGGGCGGCCCGATTCAAGCCCGAGGACCCTCTCCATTCCAACTGTTCATATTCTCTGCCTCCTCTTCTAGAGAGAGTGTACCCGAGCCCCGACCCTCTCAATTCTCATTTTCAAAAACACAACAACCAAAATTTCCATTCCAACCATCTGTATTCCCCTACCCCCTACTGTTTGTATTCTCTGCCTCCTCTTCTGGAGAGAGAGAGAGAGAGAGTGTGTGTGTGTGTGTGTGTGTGTGTGTGTGTACCCGAGCCCCGACCCTCTCAATTCTCATTTCCAAAAACACAACAACCACAATTTCCATTCGAACCATCTGTATTCCCCTACCCCCTCCCTCCCTCCAAGCCCCAACCAACGCCCAGCAAGGCGGCAATGCAGGACTTGCGGTCTTGTGGCTCCTCTCCTCCACACGCGGCACACCCTTCGGCTCCAGGCTTCCGTCCCCTCCTCTGAAAGTGTTGCCGCTCCTTCTTGTGCGGCTCTGTGGACAGTAGCCTCCGCCAATCTACCACAAACCGCCACACGCATCGGTAGACCGCACGGATTGTTAATTCATCGTAAGATTCGCAACCTCGCAGGTGTGCTTAACCTTTTATAACATCTGCTACAATATTTACAATATTTGCCTATGTTCGATCAAACCTTGATTATGTTCGGTCGAATCTTCTTTCCTTGGTCGTTCGCTATAGCATCTCCATCACATGTGTCCAGTCTATCTTCCTAAAGTAATGCCCATACTATGAAGTTTGGTTTATTAGTTGCAGGAGTCTTACATCGATGCTAAAATCATAGCTTGATGATCTGATCTGGAGACCTACTTGAGTATAGATGGAATTGATCCACTCAATATATTGTTCTTTAGAGATTTGCATGAAAATACGATACTGATATTAATATGCATATCAGATTCAAGTATAATCGTTCATATTTGTTTACACAGTAAATGCAAGAAGATTGTATCACTGCAAATACATAATTGGGGTACTGAACTTGTACATTTTCTTTTTAACAATTACGATTGATGAGAACTAAACACTGATCTGAAGATATGAGTCCAAATGTTCAATCGCCAAACCAATTAAGTGGCTTGGCTTTTACCAAAAATATATCAAGACATATCATGGTCTGGACCATATCTCGATGACCATAACTGCACAACAGACATTATAGCTACATGTAACCGTTCCAGTAACAAACAAGGTTGATTACACCTGTCCCTTGTTATCAAACATTCAACTTGGCTACATATGCAGCATTCAATCAAAATTATATTTGCTACCCCAAAAGTATCAAAAGCAAGACATGTCCACAAGATTAAATTTTTTAAGACATGTCCACAAGATTAAATTTTTTAAGGTAGACATGTCTACAAGGTCAATGAATAACATTGTTTTCTATGAATATGCCTGAATGCCCAAAAAGTCTGATTTTTTTGTACCCACGCCAGTGTGGTCGATGAACTTGAACTCGAATGCAATGTGATCTCTTCATGAGGATTATAGTTAAAACTTCAACTACATTTTTTAAAACGTAGTTGCTCGTATATGCTCATCTTTGTTTAGTTACCAATTCTAATTGCAGTATAAGATGTTGGTTATTGAAAACATGGAAAAAGTACTTGAATCTTGATACATGAATATTAATATGGGCTGACCCGACCCAAGCTCGGCCCATGAAAATTGGGTCGGGCTTGGGCTTAGGCCGCTAAAATTAAAAAAAATGTGGGCCTTGGGCCCGACCCAAGGCCCGAAATTTTATATGGGCCAGGACCTGGGTCCTTCAGGGCCCGGCCTAGCCCGGCCCATGCTCATCCCTAATTGGAGGTATGGTAGCGTCAGTAAGGATCTGGGCATGAGCAGCATCATACTCAGAATCAAGAGCTGCTAGAAAGACTCCAGTCATCACAGAATCTCTATATGCCTTGAGCTGCTCTGGCGTAGCAGTCAAGGGAATATAACCATGCAACTTCTCAAACAAACCCCTCAAGGAAGTATAGAGGGTATGAAGGGGACGGCCATTCTGCTTGGATGTGAAGATATAATGCTGGAGCTGGAGTATCTTCGACTCATTCTTCGTCGGTGAGTATGTGGCGGCGAGAATGTCCCACATAGCCTTCGTCGTTGGCTGGCTCAGAATATCATTTGCTATCTCAGATTACACAGTCCCAGATAGCCATACTCCTGCATAGTCATCATCTGCCTCCCATGAGGCATTTGTCCCAGTCTTGTCACTTGGTTCCTCCACCGTGAGGATGTGCTTCTTGCCATTACACTGCATCAGACTCATGAACTGCATGGCCCACAGTTCATAGTTGGTTCCATCCATTTTGACAATGGGTGCCGGACCTTTGAAGGCGCCCAGGGATGAAACATCCACTTTGTTGTCAGACATGATGACAACTATCTTCAAGACTGGGCTGAGAAAGTAGAGATATTGGCGTCTACACTGACATACAGGAAGATGGTTGTGGGTGCAGACTCGTACCACAACGTCTTCCATTCTTCGAAGAGTCCTTTGGGTAGCTAGGATGATGCTAAGGCTTTCACGTGAAACCATAGAGCACCCAAAAGAAGAACCCACAGGAAGTCCTCACGCGTGAAGATGAAATGGACCACACGCGGCGGAGGGGCGGCTGAGCGGCGGCACCCATAAGAGGGGACTGGGCGGCGGCGACGGTGAGCCCGAGGGTGTTAGGGTTTTAGTGGGGCAGGGTTCTAGGGCACAGGCTCCAGTCTAGTACCGTCGCTCTGATACCATGTTGAGAGGGAAAAGAAAGATATTATTCATCTAACCCTAGAGCCCTCTTATATAGGAGAATGGCTCTATGGATAAATTACATAAACAAGACAATAAAAAAATAAACAATATAAGAAGGAACGACAAGATAACACGAGTATCGTAACAAATGCAAAAAGGCGTGCATGCCAAATCGAATTATTATTGAGACTTTAAGCAAGCCCAAATTCATTTCATTTGGCAATCGAATCCAACAAACAAATTGAATCGGTTTGTTTTATTTAGGATCAAACTTTTTTCCAAATTTTAAGTCGAAGCACCAATACTACAGAGTACAATGATATCTTTTAAGTTAGAAATTTATCATAGGTTGTTCATGTAATCTTACCTGAGGAGTAAATTAGACGAAGGATCTCCAACTTCGAACTTCATAACCCTTCTGTTTTGGTGTTTGGGTTGACTACTGGTTTTGATGTAAAGTGATACAGTTACGAAACACTGGATCACTTTAAACACTAAAACAAGCACATCATATATCAAAATGGATCATGATTTAAAAAAATGCATCACGTTGCACATGTTACAGTTCTTGTTTTGTTGTTACAATCAGTCAGTATCTCGGATGGTATACCAATATTGTAAAACTTCATTGATGGAAAAAATGAAGGGAGAATAACTGTCTAGTTTTTTGTCAAACGGCTAAACAGCCATTGGCCTCTCTTCCACGCTTCTGCTCTGCTCTTTCTTTTTCTTCCCACAAGAAACAGTGTCTAGTCATTGGATGTGAGAACCAGCAAAGCCAGCACGCCGATCATCACATACTGCCAATCAATCATCAACACTTGTTAGTATACTAATAAACAGCATTCTCTCATTGATGACAAAACAAACTCCAATCCCAATTCCTATATGGTCACCAAACATGGAAATGTAGCATTATGATTTATAAACTTTCAAGAGAAAATCAATGTGGTTTTCCGTTCTTTTTCTGGGGTTAATTGCTCAGTGTAAAGAAATTAATGTACAATCATTTAAATCGTGTCGGCTATTGGTTTGGTAGTGGTACAAGTGACGAATCTGTCTCCTCAAGGAAATAACAGAGGATCACATTAGTTCCCCTTGTAAACATTTGTTAGGGACTACTTAGTACCTTCCTAAGTTTACCAATCATGTCGAATTTTGATGTCAGAGTTTGGGGGCTTTTTTAGGTTACTCCGAATAAAGATAACTTCTAATGTCTAAAAAAACTGATTTTGAGAATTACCTACCATGTTAGGCAATATATTAGTGTTACAGTGTGATTCTTTATTATTCTTCCCAACATAATAGTAAGAAGAGTGAAAACCTCAAGGAAAGGAAGGCTGAGAAAGTTCGTTCTGCTGGGGTGTGCGGGCCATTTTCATAAACCATTCCACCATAAGACAACTAACCAAGAGTTGATTATGGTTCCAGTAAGATCAAAGCTAGACACACAAGCTCAAAGAACAATGTCGTGAATTGGATCAAGGTGGCATCCAGGACTGTGCTAAGCATTCCTACCAGATAGACGAACCCTGCAAGCACAACAGTTGCAGATACAGAGCTCCTGCTCCTGCTCTTTATACTGTAATAATGGAAGTGTTTGGGTTGGTATTTTAATCATCACTCATGTAGCGCAAATTCGTCAAAGAAGTTTATGTAGGTAACCTTTGTATGGGCTGGTGTGATTTTTGATGTTTTAAAAAGTACAGGTGCCTAACTGGTGGTTTTTTAATTAGTCGGCCCGTTAAAACTTGTTGTACAGAATAGGAGGAAATGCATTTCATCCTTAAAACTTGTAACATCTTCTTATTCTTTATATAAGCCTTACAAGATGAAAAGAAATAACTTTATAGGCATCAGCATGATGAAGCTTATGTTATGTTACACAGATACAAAAAATATGAAAAATAATATCCAAGTGTTGAGGGGAATAAGCAAGATGAATTCAATCAAACCCTAGAGCTCTCTTATATAGGAAAAAAGTTCTATGGGTAAATTACAGAAATAGGACAATTAAAAACTGAAATAACATAATTATTCTAACACTCCCCCTCAAGCTGGAGCATATATATCTATCATGCTCAGCTTGGAACAACAGAGATGAAAAGGACCTCTAGCAAGAGCCTTGGTGAACATGTCTGCAATCTGCTCTCCTGATGATACATATGAGGTCGAAATAAGCCCCTTTTGAATCAAGTCCCGTGTATAATGACAATCCACTTCAATGTGCTTTGTCCTTTCATGGAAGGCTGGATTATTGGCTATAAACAAGGCGGCCTGATTATCACATTTAAGATGCATAGGAAGAGGTACTTCAATAGTTAAATCAGTCAAAACAGATTTGACCCACATCATCTCAGCACTACCTTGGGCCATTGCCCTATATTCTGACTCTGCATTGGATCGAGCCACGACGGTCTGTTTCTTACTCTTCCAAGCTACTGGTGAGCTGCCAACAAATACAATAAAGCCTGAAGCAGACTTTCTATCATTAGGGCATCCAGCGTAGTCTGCATCAGCACAACTTGTGACGGATATAGAGGTATCTCTTCTAAACAGAAGGCCAGCTCCTGGAGACGACTTCAGATATCTCAAAATCATAAAAACAGCATTCATGTGAGCATGCCTGGGTTGCTCCATGAATTGACTTACCCTATTCACCGCAAAGGCTATATCCGGTCGGGTAATAGTAACATACAAAAACTTTCCCACGAGCTCTCTATATCGTCTCTTGTCCACCTCATCAGAGTCATCATCAAAAAGTTTAACATAAGAATCCATAGGAGTAGTGGTTGGTCTACATCCTGCCATACCTGTCTCAGATAACAGATCAGTAACATACTTCCTTTGTGTCATTACCATGCCTTGCTCATTTCGTGCAAACTCCAATCCCAAAAAGTAACGAAGTGTACCCAGATCCTTCGTAACAAACTGCTCGCTAAGAAAGTCCTTGGCTGCTCGAATGCCCTGTTCATCACTGCCTGTGATAACAATATCATCAACATATACTAAGATGATCACAGTACCTCGCTGGTCTCTCTTTACAAAGAGAGTATGATCTGTTGTAGATCTGACGAAGCCCTTTTGTTCAATCAACTCCGAGAGCTTCTGAAACCAAGCCCGTGGACTCTGCTTCAGGCCATATATGGCCTTATGAAGACGGCACACCATACTGGACTCCCCCTCAGCAGCAAACCCTGGTGGCTGCTGCATATAAACCTCTTCCTGCAAGTCACCATACAAGAAAGCGTTCTTGACATCTAACTGAAACAGGAGCCAGTCACGGACAACAGCAACTGCAATGAGAATTCGTAACGTAGAATAACGTGCTACTGGAGAAAACGTCTCCTGATAGTCCACCCCATATGTTTGGGTGAACCCACGAGCAACCAACCTGGCTTTGTATCTATCAACCGTACCATCAGCCCTATGCTTAACAATAAAGATCCATTTGCTGCCCACTATTGACGCACCTGGTGGAGGATGCACAATACTCCACGTACCACACGATTGCAACGCCGCCATCTCCTCTTCCATAGCTAAACGCCACGGACTGCTCTGTAGTGCCTCCTGATATGACCGTGGGATGTCAACTGCCGATAACCCAACAACAAACTGGCGAAAGTCCGGGGATAAACGCTCCAACGAAGCCTGAGATCCAAACTCCACCCCATATTTGGGATTCATCGTCCGCGCACGCTTTTGCCTTCGATGGGCAATAGGAATATCTAGGTCATCAACCGGAGTAGTGAAAGTACCATCAGTACCCTGTACATCCATCTGCGCATGCAAATCACCTGTGCCATCAGTAGAACTCAAATGATCAGTACATACCTCGGGCGTGCTGGATGATGGAGGAGGCACATGAGCAGAGGGCCGACGCTGATAGACCTGAGGATAAAAAGTAGTAGCTGGTGGTGGCGGTGGTCGTGGTGGTGGAGTAGGCTGTGGTGGTGGTGGTGATGGTGATGTCGGAGTAGAGCATGGAACAGATGGAGGAGGAGGCACATAGATGTCGTCCCCTTCCTCTGAGGGAGTGAGTCTGTCACCTGTAGGAGAAAAATACATAATGGACTCAAAGAATGTGACATCTGCACTTACATAGTATCGTCGTCTAACTGGATCAAAACACCGATAACCTTTTTGGGTTTTGGAATAACCTACAAACACGCATTTGACAGCTCTGGGAGAGAGCTTGTCAAGACCAGGAGAGAAGCAATGAACAAACGCAACGGACCCAAAAACACGTGGTGTTAGGGAGAAAAGATCTGTCTCGGGAAACGCAGTCAAGAACGGGATCTTCTCCCCTAACACTGACGAAGGCATACGATTAACCAGATAGCAAGCAGTTAGAACCGCATCCCCCCAATAGGAGTGAGGGGTACGGCTCTGAATCAAAAGGGTTCTGGTTATATCCAACAAATAACGATGTTTCCGTTCAGCCACCCCATTCTGTTGGGAGGTATATGCACAAGACGTCTGATGCACAATCCCATGAGACATAAGGAATTTAGAAAGTTGGGTACTACGCAACTCTAGAGCATTGTCAGACCGTATGTACTTCACTCTAGCAGAGAAAATATTTTTTATTTCAATAATAAAAGACTGAATAACATGACCAGCATCAGATTTATTTTTAAGAAGAAAGACCCAAGATAACCTAGAAAAATCATCGACAGCAACAAGATAAAACCTGTGCCCTTAAAGATCAGGGACACGACTGGGACCCCAAATATCAAAATGAAGTAACTCAAACAGACCATGACGACTTGGACCTAGACGACTCTGAAACAACGACCGGTGATGTTTCCCAAGCTGGCACGCCTCGCATTGAAAAGTAGACCTGGGAGAAATCTGTGGAAGGATATGGACCATCTTTTGCAACGGAAGATGACCAAAGCGGAGATGTTATGTGTAAGGAGAGACAGATCCAGCACTAACAGAAGAGACACCAGCATAAGGAGACTGCACCAGTCTATAGAGACCCCCTTGCTCACGGTCAGTTCCAATCACTCTGCCCGTTAGGATGTCCTGAAACACAAGAGCAGATGGGTCAAATATGGCACGACAATGTAAATCTTTAGTGATTTGACTAATCGACGGTAAATTCATTAAAAATCTGGAGCATAAAGAACATTCTGAAGCCGTATCGCATGGGTCAACTGCACCACCCCCTGACCAGTAATGGGAGAGTGTGTCCCATCAGCTATCACCACAGATCGTCCTGTCTGAGTTGCATTAAAAACGTCCAATTGCTTTTTATCACCACATAAATGATGAGATGCTCCTGAATCCACGATCCATTCTGATAGATCTGCTCTGTAACAACTAGTAAGAGCATATGATGTACCTGACGTGGATGCTGATGCTGAACCAGCTATCTCGGAAGATCCGGATGTACTGGCTGGCCCCTGACCTGGCATGATCTCTCTAAGCCGCGCCATTAACTCTTCGAACCTCTGATCCGGGACATGGGAAGGTCCCCCATCCTGCTGAGTCTGCTCCGCCACACGTGCTATAGTAGGAGGAAACCCATGCTTAGAATAGCATGTTTCCTCAGTGTGACCAGGCCTGCAACAGTAAGTGCACGGATGTCGAGGAGGTTTGTAACCTCCTCCTCGGCCACGACCACCTCTACCTCAAAACTGTGGAGATCCTCCCCTGCCACGAGATGCTGCCATGGCTGAGGATGTCTGAGATCCACCATGAGATATGGAGAGTCTGCTCCATGGCCTCAAATTTCAGCGAAATTCGGTCGAATTTCTGTCGAATATCGATATCCAGTCGAAATCGAAATTCGACCGAAATGACCGAAATATGGGGTTCATAGTACAAAAAATGACCGAAATGACCGAAATTTCGGTCGAAATTCCACCGAAATTCCATCGAAATTCTGTTTTGGTCGATACCGAAATGGTGACCGAAACCGACATTTAAGGCCTTGCTGCTCAACCTGCGGTAGGCCTCTTCCATAGGAGGTATGGTAGCATCCGTAAGAATCTGTGCTCTGGCGGCGTCATACTCCTGATCAAGGGCGGTTAGAAATACCCCTGTCATCACTGAGTCCCTATATGCCTTTAGCTGTTCTGGTGTGGCTGTCAACGGAATGTACCCGTGAAGCTTCTCAAACATACCCCTCAGAGAGGTATACAGGGTATGAAGAGGACGACCGTTCTGTTTCATAGTGAAAATGTCATGCTGGAGTTGTAAGATCCTGGACTCGTTCTTTGCCGGAGAATATGTGGCAGCGAGGATATCCCACATAGCCTTCGCAGTGGGTTGACTCAGAATGTCATTGGCTATCTCCATGGACACGGTACCTGATAACCATACACGTGCATATGCATCGTCCACCTCCCATGAGGCGTTAACCCCAGTCTTCTCAACAGGTTCCTCTTGTGTGAGGATATGCTTCTTGCCATTGCATTGCATGAGACTCATGAACTGCATGGCCCACAGTTCATAGTTAGTGTCGTCCATTTTCACAACGGGTGTAGGACCTTTGAAGGCACCTAGAGACGGAAGATCTACCTTATTGTCTGACATGATGACAACAATATTCTGCAACTGGGGTTACACAACTAGACAATAATATCTACGTGAACATATAGGAAGGCCGTTGTGAACGTAGACTCAAATCACAATGCCCTCCATACCTTGAACGAACCCTCTATTTCGGTAGGGCAAACAGGAACTGGTATCACACGCGCACCCTCAATCAAGCGTGGATGGTTCTCGCGCACAGAGGGCCAGCCAAGGGCACGCGCGTAGACGACTTGCGCACTGGATTCCGCGCGCGTAGGAGAGCACGCGCAAGGAGGCGCGTAAGGGCTTGCAAGCTTCACGCGCGCACGAAGAGGCTTCACGCGAAGGGGGGGGGCCTCGTTGCGCAAAGCGACGCACGAGACTTCACGCGCGCACGAAGAGGCGCCCTGCTGTCGACGCCAGGAAGAGGCGCGCTCGAGGCTTCACGCGCAGGAGGCGCGCGAGCAGGGGCACAGCCGCGTGTGCGGCGGAAGAGAGGGGGGGCGGCGCCGATCGGAGAGAGAGAAAGAGAGGCCGGCGGGTGGGGTAGGTTAGGGTTAGGATTTCAAGAACTCCGGTCTAGGACCGTCGCTCTGATACCATGTTGAGGGGAATAAGCAAGATGAATTCAATCAAACCCTAGAGCTCTCTTATATAGGAGAAAAGCTCTATGGGTAAATTACAAAAACATGACAATTAAAAACTGAAATAACATAATTATTCTAACACCAAGCATTTACCTTGATGACAGGAATCTCTGTCATGATGATGGTAAACCAGCCAACATATGGTAAAAACCTGGAACAATGTACGAAAATTAATATTTTTGCTTAGTAGAGAATCAGTTACATAATTTGAATGAGGACACCACATGCCAATAAATGTTTTCCTTCCAAAAGAACATGACAACAAATATTAAAGTCGCGATGATCTGGTAAGGGTCATTTTGGTCTACATCAGCGGCGTGGAGTAATAACAATTTGTAATTTTAAACGGAACAAATACAATGCAAAAATTTGAGTTTTATAGCACAGATACAAAGGACCATACCCAATAGCCTTCCCCATTATATGTTGTTCCTGAAGCCAGAGTTGGTCTTGAGCATAGAGTGATCTATCATCATCATAATTATTGTCACCTAATAACAAGATATGAACCTTGTCATATGCATTTTTTCGCAAAAAGCTATTCAGACAGGTAACAAGAAAGAAAAGGTAAAAATAAACCATGTGGAATAGATGGAAGCACTCTCATAAGGCACAGACATAATTAGTGGCACACGGCATGTCTTTCCTTCTTAGCATGCATCTGTATGTACCTAATAATGTCTACGTATAGTTGTAGATATCCTAAAGCATAGTAGTCAAAACAGGCGTGAATAAAACTAGTCATTGATAGGTCATGATATGCTAATCCTCTTTCCAGTTAAACTGCAGAGATAAAAATAATTTCTCATTAAAAGGAGAACCATGTTGCACGTCATAGCTGCAAGGAATTCCAATTTTATTTCTCCAGTAAAGCAATGTATGTTTTGGGTATCATGACTAAACTGATTAGGGCAGTGAATAAAGCCACTCAACCCCATCGACGTCCAAGTCTCGGTTAATTAATGATGTTATAGTCAAAGAATTATACCTTTTGTTAGGATATCAACCTCTCTTGTTCCTCTTTGCTCATGTACCTGGCAAAAAATTAAAATATATTGAGCAGGTGTCAACTAGCTGCAAATTTGCAGAGAAAATAGGCTTTTGAACAGTCTCTGTCAGGTTTCACATCTAGAGATTTTAATATGAGAACAAAATATGTAAGAACTGATCGATAATCTAACAGAATGGGACGAAATGACGGGCTCCGATTCTATATGGAAGGACAAATTTGCACAAGCCTGGGATATGGAGGAATCATGTTATACTGGATCGAATTCTATGTAAGCTTGAATCACTTACACAAGAAACTCATAACTCAACATATTTTCCACACAACAATATCAGATTTTCTTTCGAAAGCCCGATCCAATGTAGCATGCCCATGCACATGCACGCCACCCACACGCAGGAACACACAGGCATGCACACACCACTCTTTATGACCAAACACAAGTTGTGCATGGGGAAACTGCCCCATTTATGCAGAGCTCATCCCAGTCCATGTCAATGGGTCGACCCCCACCAATCAATACAATTATCTGCTTAATCGATGATTGGGACATCGACCTAGAGTTGAGTTGCCCTCATTGTCGTCTTCAGATTCTTAAGTGTTGCTGGAGAAGGACGTTAAGGTCGAGAAAAGAAACTACATGATGTGGAAACTTGAGACCCAAGGTTTTAAATGTTGATATGTCGAGAACATGAAATTGGCGTACGGAGGAAAAGCCAGAATTGTATTAAAACGTGTCAAAGTTGAATTGTATTAAAACTTGTCAAAGCTAATTAAAATCAAGTTATATCATAATTATAAAGTTTCCACTTGTTCCTAGATACATAAATGGTGCAATTCTTCTATCTTATATATTGGGCTTTAAACTATGTTAAAATGTAAAATCATGTACATTTACCATATCAGTTCATGAAAAAGGACAACGCAAGCAGTATTGACCCTCAATTTATCATATACTTGGAAGATGCTCCTCGTTGAAACGATGGCGAGTGCGACGAGGGAAGTGGGCGGAGCGACCGGACTTGGCGGAGCGAGCGGAGTTGGCGGACCGAGCGGGACAAGGAAAGTTCTAGACAAGGGGAAGAAGATTCTGCGCTCAGATGAGGAGGTCATTCGCGGTTACACCTACGATGGTATCTATGGAAGCGACGGGCGCGGCGAGTAGGTGGCGGTTTCTCACAAGAAGCCAGGTCGGAGATGCTTCCTGTGTGGTGACAGGGGCCATGTGGCATCTTTCTGCCACCTTCCTCCGAGGTGTTACTCTTGCAGCAGGGTCGAGCATCGGCAGGCAACTTGTTTTACATACCCAAGAACAAAGGAGGCGGAGCCTACCGTATGTCATCGACCTGTTCTCGATGGACGTTCGTTCGGAAGTTCTTTTATCGCCAACAAAGGAGGCCCATCTTACGCGGACATGGTAAAGAACGACGTGCGGGGCGGTGCTGTGGTCTCCCCCAACGACGTCTCCGCTGCGTTCGGAGGGAATACAGGTGCGAAGTCAACGCTCAAGGGCAGGAGGCGAGCGTCATCGTCGAGCATGCATGCAGTTATCGGTTACGCGATGAAGGGTAATATCGATTTGGGTGTCCTCTCTGCGCATTTGAGAGGGTTCTTTGGCTCGCAGTTCGTGGGGGACATTGTGAGTTTGGATGCACGAAGGTGTTGCATTCGCGGCTTATCGGAGGTTCAGAAAGAGCACTTATTATGCAATGGAGACGTCGGCGACGTATGCTGGAGGTGTCTGCGCTTCGCTGACGGGTCCTGCGAGGAGATGGAGGCCTGCATGGCTAGGGTGAAGGGCGTTCCCTTCCTCTCGCATTCGGTTGGTTGCTTGCGGAGGGCCCTGCGCCAGTGGGGAGTGGTCCGAGAAGTGGTCGACGATGGTTTAAGACCGGGAACTGCGGTGGAAGATACGATGATCCTGATCGAATGTTCTAAAAGCTTCCTCGACAAGGTTGGTGATCGGAGTTCTTTTGCGGAGTTGAGCGTGTGGGTTCTCCTTCCAAATCGAGATGGTGGTCGAAGTTCCTCCACCTCCGCCGGAGACTCCGAGACCGGTGGCAGACGAAAGGTCGGGGGGCGCCTCGGGCGCTGCAAGGACGGTTGGCTTTCCGAGGGGACCCTTGGTCGAAGGGATGCGGGTAAATCTTGGCACGCGGTGTTTCGTGAACTCACATCAATTGTTGTATCTGTCTTCAGGTTCATTCCTTTTGCATGGTGACGTGGGGGTTACATCTGCAGATCTGCCTTTAGCACCGATTGTTGAAGTGGTGAACGTGGATCCGTTTGAGGCGGCCTTGGAAGCGGATCCGATTGCGGGTCCGAGTTTGTTATCGGTCTCTAACTCGGGTACGTGGGGCTTTCCGGATTCGGTTGGTGGATGGGCATTACCGAGCTCGACATCCCTGGTGTCGCCCATCACCTTCTCGAGTTCGTCAACTCGGTTTGATCCCTCTGGGGGCTTTCCTAGTGCTTGGTCTGGTGCTACTCAAGTGGCTTCTTTTTCGTTCCTCCCCCGTATCATCGCGGAGGAAAGGCCTCGGCCCCTGCCTCTCTCCACCTCGACAGCTCCAATCCCCGTGCCCAGTCAGGAGGGGGCATCCACGGATGGGGGCCTCTCCGATCGTGTCTCTGATGCGGGGACTAGTGACAGAAGGAGTGTCAAGAGATACAGAAGGAGCAGAGCGAAGACTTCTAGGCCTTTGTCACAGCCTTGCCCTTCGTTCAAGCTTCAGGTGCCGAAGGCCGCTGGTGTGGCCCAAGTGGAGGGGTATGCCGAAGGATCCAAATGAAAATCTTGTCGTGGAACGTGTGCTGCCTGGGGGATCCGGATAAGCGGAGAATGGTGGGTGGTAGATTCAGCGATTGGGGATGCGACATCATCCTACTTCAGGAAACGAAGCTTCTTTCTTTGTCGGAGCGCGAATGGAAAGGGTTCGGAGCCGGTGATGTGGATCAGTTCAGAACTCTGGATGGCACGGGATCCTCGGGGGGGCTGATTGTGGCTTGGCGTTTTTCGAAGTTGTCTTTCATTTCCATGGCTCTTGGGAGGCACATATTGACGGTGTTTTTGGCCAGCATGTCGTCTTCGCTTCAGCTGGCTGTCTCCTGCGTGTATGGCCCGTGTGATGCTGGGTTACGTGGAGAGCTTTGGGAGGACTTAGTGGAGGCTAGTCGATGCGTCGGTACGACCCCCTGGGTGGTGAGGGGGACTTCAACGTCACCTTGTTCACTTCGGACAGACCCGGTGGTAGGGGGGCCAGGATCCAGGTTCTACTGCTTTTGCGGACACCATTGATTTGCTTGGCCTCGAGGTGATGGATGCCACGGGCATCAGTTATACTTGGAGAAACTCGAAGGCGCGCTCGCGCCTCGATCGTTTTCTCGCTTCTGGTGAGGCTGGGGAGACGTTCCCCTTGGCGTCGGTGGAGGCCAAACCTCGCTCGTGCTATGACCACAACCCTATCGTGTGGTGCTCAGGTGATGCCCCGATACAGCGGGGCCTTTTCAGGTATGAGAAATGCTGGCTATTGGATGCCAACTTCCGGGAGATTGTGACTTCACACTGGGTGGAGACGGTGGTTTCGGGCTCCGCTGCTCATAGATTTGTTCAAAAGCTATCTTCCTTAAGAGTGCGCCTTGCGGCTTTCAAGAGGGAATCGAGGGCGGCCAGGGCTGCGGCTAGGACGGAGGCGGAGGAGATCATTCAGATGTTTGATTCGCTAGAGGACTCCAGGGAGCTCTCGACGGTGGAAATTGAGACTCGTGCGGCGGCTCAGAAGAAACTTTTCGCGGAGGAGAAGAAACGCGTCACGGAATGGAGACAAAGGTCGAGAATTAACTGGATTCGGGAGGGGGACGCTAATACGTCCTTCTTCCACCGTACTGCTAATGGGAGGCGTAGAACCAATGTCTTGCGCTCCATTGTCATCGATGGAATCTGCGTGGATGGAAACAAGGAGATGGGTCATGCTATTGCGACGCATTTCAAGGGTGTTACCTCGGCTATCATTCCCCGGAGATGGAGGTGGCTGGGACAGGGAACTAGGACCATGGCGAGGTCCTCGTGGGAGGACCTTCTCCGTGAGGTTACTTTGGAGGAGCTGAAGGACGCTACTTGGGATCTAAACGACGATGCTGCACCTGACCCCGATGGTTTCCCGGATTCGTTCTACAAGGACTTCTGGGACATCATTGGGCAGGAGGTGCTTGATGTGGTGATGGAATTCTGTCAGGGGAACTCAGGCTTTGATCGGATCAACCGCGCGCTCCTGGTCTTGCTTCCGAAGTCTTTGGCGGCCTCTTCGATCGGGGATTTTAGGCCTATCGCCATTTCGAATGCCCTGTACCTGATCACGGTGAAGGTCCTTGCGGGTAGGCTTAATGTCATTCTTGGGAGTCTTATTTCGCCGGCCCAATCTGCTTTCATTCCAGGGCGTCAGATTTCCGATTGCATCTCGCTCGCTTCTGAAATTATGGCGGATTGGCAGCGGAGGGGTACGGGCGGTATTCTTTGGAAGGTGGATTTTGCTAAGGCATATGATACTCTCGACTGGAGATTTCTCTGGTCTGTGCTGAGGAGGAAGGGCTTCCCCAACAGGTGGATTTCTTGGATGAGGCATTGTGTCACCACGACGTCTTTCTCGATTTTGGTCAATGGTCGACCGGAGGGGGGATGGATCCAACCGCGGAGGGGGGTGCGTCAGGGGTGCCCCTTGGCGCCAATGCTCTTCATTCTTGCGGCCGATGTTCTTTCAGATATTGCGGACTGTGTCGTCGGACGTGGATTCTCTAGCGGCTTCTCGAGGGATGAGTTGATGGTTCCGATCATCCAGTACACGGATGATACACTATTTTTCATCGAGGGGGGCTTTGAGGAGGCCAAGGGCATGGCGATGTCTTTAGAGATCTTCTCTGAACTATCGGGTTTGTCTAAGAATAACACAAAGTCGATGTTCGTTCCTTTTGGCCGTGCGGAGCAGCTTGCTGATAGTCTTGTGACGACTCTGGGCTCGGGGCGGTCCTCGCTGCCGCTCGAGTATTTGGGCACGCCTTTGACACTGGGGAGGGCTCGGATCCGCGATTGGCTGAAGGTTGTGGAGAAGGTTGAAGCAAGGTTGTCGGGGTGGAAGGCCGCGATTCTCTCGAGGGGTGGCAGATTGGTCCTTCTGAAGTCCGTTCTCTCCTCCATCCCCGTATTTCTTCTCTCCAACCGGAAGATGCCTAAGGGCGCGTCTGGAGAAGCGGATGCGCTCTTTCTTGTGGGGTAATAATGCGGGGGGGGGGGGGGAACAGGGGGATCCATCTGGTGGGGTAGGAGGATATCATGCTTCAGAAGAGCAACGGGGGCCTGGGGGTAAAATCGCTGGAGCATATGAACGATGCACTTCTACTTAAGTGGGCTAGCAGGATCTGGGGCCCGGGGGATGACCTCGTTTGCGCTGTGCTACGTAAGATCTACGACGTTAGGGGAGCTTCGCCCTCGTTGACGGCCATCCTCGCCGCCCCGACCCCATTCTGGCGAGGTGTGGTGAAGACTTTTGTGAACAACATCGCCCTATTTAGACCGATCCTCGGGAGGGGAGACTCCTTTTCTTTTTGGGTTGACGACTGGTCGGGGGGGGGGGGGGGGGGGGGGCTTTGCTCTCGGTTCCCCCGGTTGTATGTGCTTGCTGGGGAGAAATCCTGCTCGGTTGTGGATTGTTGGGTGATGGTCTTTGGTGCCCAACCTTTTCCACTAACCTCTCTGACCAGAGGTTCGAGGATTTCCTGGCTTTGCTGGAGGCCATGCGGGAGGTAGGGCCGCCATGTGGGGGGCGAGATCGCTGGTGTTGGAAGGAGGGGACTTTCTCGGTCAGGGGGGCCTACGGTGCCATCTCCAGGCCTCCGCCGGCCAGCTCCGACATGCTTATTAGAGACTGTGCAAATATTTGGGCTCTCAGGCTTCCTGAGAGAATTGGTATCTTTCTTTGGTTGCTCAGGAGAAAGATGTTGATGACGAGAGATCGATGCGTCAGGCTTCTTGGATTTTTTTCGGGCAGGTGCATGATTTGTAATGATGCGATCGAGTCGGTCGAACATCTGTTTTTCTCATGCCCCTTGGTATCTCAACTATGGCAGGAGATGGGCTCAGACTGGTGCCGCAGCGACGACTTCCAAGCTTTCTGGGACTCGATCCACGCCAATATCAACAGATCAAGGGGAGAGCAGCTGTACCCCATGGCCAATTTATGGGCGGTGTGGCGGGGGAGAAACGACTTGATGTTCTCGGGTCAGCGCTTTTACAAAGAAAATGTGGGGATGTTCGCTAAACGCTTGGTTGACGAGTGGGTCCTGTAGCGTTCTGGTTGTAGCGTGTTTGTGTTTTTCCTCCTGGCCTTTTTCCCTTTTTGTTTTGATTAAATAAATTTGGGGCGGACACCACTGAGTGCTTCCCCCTCTCTTTTAGACTTCAAAAAAAATTTTATCATATACTCCCTTCGACTCAACAGGAATAATTTATCTAAGGTTTCTAAGCGAATAAATTTAAAACATATAAAATATATCAAAGTTTGAATAATACTATGTATTTAAAGAATATTATGACACTAGCTTATTAAAGAAGTTATATTAAAAAGCCTCGAACTCGTACTTTAAAGGCCAACTAGAACGTGCAAATGTCCCTCGCCTGAAGACTACTGGAAAGCGCAAGCCAAAAGGGGAAAGGGGAAGACTCGATCCTTGAACCACCACGTAAGACATTGAACTTAAGACCCAACTAACAGAAATCAGGGGACAAGACAAACTTGCCTAGATGCGAAGTGAAGCATTACTAAAAATGGGATGGAACAGTAGTGTACACTCCACTGCAGGGGAAGTGAGCGGCTCTTCCTTTTAGTGTTGGGAGAAAACAATGACTTGCTCATGGGGTCCTAAGGTTCTTTTATATAGATGAGAGACCCGTTGGGAAAATTCCATAAATAGAATGGAAAGAATAGAAAATACATAAAAGAAACATAAGATAAATAGTATCTCAACACATCCCCTCAAGTGGGAGCGCAAATATCAATCATGTTCAGCTTGGAACAGCATCCCTGGTAAGACCCTCTAGCTAGAGCCTTGGTAAGTACATTTGTTGCCCGATATCCTGAGCTAACATGAGTAGTGGAGATGAGGCCCTTTTGTATCATGTCTCAAGTGTAGTGACCGTCTACCTCAATATGCTTGGTCCACTCATAAAAGGCTTGGTTGTTGGCATTGAAGAGAGCATCATGGTTGTCGTATTAAAGGTGCATGGGAGTAGGTACGTCAACTATGAGGTCAAAAAGAATAGATATGACCCACATCATCTATGTACTAGTATGTGCCATGACCCTGTATTCAGATTCTGCATTGGATCTGGCAACCATTGTCTACTTCCAACTCATTCACGATACCAAGGAACTTCTTATAAACATTGCAAAGCCAAAGATATACTTCATGTCCTTGGATAAGCTGTAAGAGAATGGGATGTGCCCCTGTTGAATAGAAGACCGATGCCAAATGTGGACTTCAGATACCTTAGATCATATAGACTGCATCCATATGTGCTTGTATAGACTGCTCCATAAACTGACTCACTTTGCTTACTATAAAGGATATATCTGACATGGTGATGGTTATACATAGGAGCTTCCCAACAAGCTCTGTGAACCTCCTCTTGTCTACCTCCTCAATGTCATCATCATATAGTTTCATGCTCGGGCCTATGGGAGTAGTGGCAGGCCTCTGGAATCTGTCATGCATGTCGCAAAGAGAAGATCTGTAACGTACTTTCTCTGGGTCATCACCAGACCTCGTTGGTTCCTGGAAAACTCCAATCCAAGGAAGTAGCGTAGACTGTCAAGGTCCTCGGTCACAAATTGTTGATCTATGAAATCCTTAGCGGCATGGATGCCCTGCTCATCATCCCTAGTAACAATGATATCAACATAAACAAGTATGCAATAGTATCCTCTGAACATACAGTGAATGATTGGCGGTCGATCTTACGAACACAAGTTTCTCTATCAAGTCTGAGAGCTTCTGGAACCATGTTATTGGACTTTGCTTGAGGCTATAGATCACCTTATGAAATTTGCAAACCTTCTGACATTTCCCCTCTGCAGCAAACCCATGTGATTGCTGCATGTAGACCTCCTCTTATAGGTCACCATAGAGAAATGCATTCTTCACATCTAGCTGATATAGAGGTAAACCACGTATCACTGCAACGGAAAGAAGAATATGCGGTAGAATGCCTAGCCACTGGAGAGAAGATATCATGATAGTCCATCCTGTATGTCTGAGTGAACCCACGTGACACAAGTCTCGCCTTGTGACAATTTATGCTGCCATCTGCTCGGTGCTTCACGTAAAACACCCACTTGCATCCAACAACAGATGCTCATGTAGAAGCTGTAATAATGTTTCAAGTGTCACGCAACTGTAGAGCAACCATCTCCTCCATGATAAGATGTCACTGATTGTCTTGTATGGCCTCCTGATATGTCTATGGTATCTCCACGGCAGATAGTACCACAACAAATATCCTGAAGTCCTATGAGAATCTGCTCAAGGAGACATGAGTTGCAAGAGGATATGTAGCACAAGTACGTCTCTGCTTTCGTAGAGCAATAGGCACATTTTGATCATCTACCACCTCCTAAACCTATAAACTACCCTCTTAAGAGGGCACCTTCTCAACATATACAGAGTCATGCTACATAAACAACTCAGTAGTACGGCTAGTGCCATCAGTAGAAACAATGTACTCATTACATACATGAGGCATGATGGATGATGGAGAGGCCCATGAGCAGGGGGAACAGTGTGAGATCTACGAGTAAACACACATGGCAAAAACTGAGTCAAGATATTGGGAGGCGGTCCAGGGGCAGTCATAGGAGCAAGTATAAATACCAATGGTCGTGGTAGAGGAGATAGTAGAGACAGAGTAGGTACTGGAGGTGGTGGAGTTGTGGGAGGAGGAGGTATGCATGCCTCCTCATCAAAGTCAGATGGAGTCAACATGTCACTTGTACGAGAGAAATACATAACATACTCAAAGAAGGTGGCATCAACACTGACAAAGTATTTCCGCCAAAGCGAATTAAAACAATGGTACTACTTCTGGGTACAAGAGTAGCCAATAAAGACACTTGAAAGCTCTAGCGAGAGCTTGTCACGACCAAGTATCAGATTGTGAACAAAGGCCACATAGCCAAGCACTCGGAGTGTAAGGGAGAACATGTCCTCGAGAAATGCAATCAGAAAGAAACCTTTTCTCCTAAAATAGAAGGTAGTATACGTTGTTTCAAGTAGCAAGATGTGAGAACCACATCACTCTAGTAAGAGAGAGGGGCATGACTCTGAATCAAAATAGTTCGGGTTACATCAAATAAATAATGGTATTTGCATCCTTCAACAATATTTTGCTGGGATATGTAGGCACATAAATTCCAGTGCATGATGCTAAGAGACGTGAGGAACTCAAATAGTTGTAAAGTGCAAAACTCTAAGGCATTGTTAGATGGCAAACACTTGTCACTAGCAGAGAAAATGTTCTTTATTTCATTAATAAAGGTTTTTCTTTATTTCATTAATAAAGGTTTTAGTGACAGACCTGGCCTCAGACTTATTTTTTAACAAAAAAATCCAAGAAAGTCTAGAATAATCAAGCTTGTAAAAGTTGGTCGACTCGTCGAGTCGGGGGGGTAGCCGACTCGACTAGGCCTAGTCGGCCATTAGTCGATCAGCCCGACTAGTTGGGCCGACTAATCAGCCGACTTTTATATCAAGCTTTTATATGTGCAACAGTTGATAACCATTTAAATGATTCTAATTGTGCTATTTTCTGACACTAAATGTGTATTTGTAAAATAATATGTTTAATCCTTCGAGAATAACTCCTCTTTTCCATAGAAGATTTAGATGAGACATTCTTGAAGGTTATGGCCTTCGGGATTGGAGTCTATTTGTGCAACAATAGGCAACCACCATTTAAATGAATCTAATTGTGTTATTTTTCAGTAACTGTAAGTGTCTAGATGTAAAATAATATGTTTGAACTTTTGAGGATAACTCCTTTTTTCTATAGATGCTTTGGAGGTGACATTCTTGAAGGTTATGGTATGACGGAGACTTCATGTGTGATAACTGAAAATTCTTGAAGGTTATGGTATGACGGAGACTTCATGTGTGATAAGTAGCAAGGATGCAGGGGACATATTAAGTGGTCATGTTGGGTCCCCTAATCCATCACGCAGTATGCATGTTATTTGATTTCCAATTCAATGTGTAATAAGTTTTTTGCTTTTTTTTAAAGCAAACTAATTCTAATGTGCTTAATGTTATATTTAACGGCAATTACTTCTTTTGTTTCATTATGAAAGTATAGAAAATGTACAAATCTATGTTAATATATAAGCAAACTTATTATAATATGCAATAATGTTATATTTAAAGTCAATTACTTCTTTTAGTTCATTATAAAAGTATAAAAATGTACAAATATATGTATAAATATGATTTATATATTTAAAATAATTAAAAAATTCAAAATCGACTAATGGCTGACTAAATCCGATTAGTCGTCCGACTGTCGATTAATCCTTGGTCAATGACCCCGATGACCGATTACCGACTACCGTTTTCTACAACCTTGAGAATAATCATCTCAGCAACAAGATAAAAATGGTGTCCTTGATGATCACGAACACGACTCGAATCCCAAATATCTAAGTGAATAAGCTCAAATAAGTGAGTATTGTTGTGACTCTGACAATCAGGAAAAGAAGAGCAGTGATGCTTCCCAAGCGAACAAGCTCTCACTGGAAGGAAGATCGCGGGAAAATCGGTGGGAGGACATGACAGAGTTGTTGTAGAGGAAGGTGGTCAAAACAAAGATGCCACAAATACAGTGAGACTGGTCCAGTAGGAATAATAGAGGCAACAACAAGAGAATGTTGGATCAGTCCGTAGAGCCCACACCTCTCACAGTCATATCCAATCACCCTGCCCGTGAGTATATCCTGAAACTCAAGAGAAGCGGGGTCAGAAATGGCACGACAATGTTGATCTTCCATAATCCGATTAATAGAAAGTAAGTTCATCTAAAATTCATGAGCATATAAAACATTTTGTAGGTGCATGGATGGCATGCACATCTCCTTGTCCTGTGATGGGTAAGTAAACTCCATTCGCAATGACGAACTATCTATCAGGGGGTATAGACTTGTAAAAAACTAAACCAAGCTCTGTCTCCACACAGATGGTACGAAGCACCAATCCATGATCCATTATGTCATATCTACCTAGCTATAACTGGTAAAAGCATATGTTATACCTAAAGAGCTCGAAGAGGTTCTGGCAGCAACTGTAATAATATTTGATGAACCTGTAGTTGTGCCGGCAGCAGGAGCCATGATCTCCTCTACATGAGAGATAATATTATTGTTGAAGAATTTGTATGTTATGTTATCGTTTCACGGTCTATTTATTTATTTCTCCATAGTATGTAATTTACCCATTAGGATTTCTCTTTTCAATATAAAAGAATCCTAGGGCTCTATAAATAAACAAGGAAGCATACTATTCCACGTGGTATCAATGTGGCAGTACTATATCGAAGCCTTGAGCCCCAAATCCTGACCCTACCTTCTTGTCTCCCCTCCATAGTCGTTCCTCCGTGTGGACACTCGCATTGGGGCCCTCACAACAACCGTCTCCTCTGCGCACGACCTCGTAGTAGCCGCCTCCATCAATTGCCTCCTCCGCGTGTGGGAGCAACCGCTGCCTAACAGCCCTCAAGGTTGTATCGCCTTCCTACGGCACTGCTTCAGCAAATCGCAGCAGCAGCCAAGCGATTGTGTCGTCCCCTCGTGGCAACGCCGCTCTCCAGCTCGACGCCAGCAGCCTGGCAATGCTGCTCAGGCAGGTTTTCGGCTTCCCGAACGCCTGCCCAGTCACACCATGACCCCGCAAACATGGTCTGGGTGCTCCTGGTATCCTGAGATCGTGGTATTGAGTCCGAACAGAGGTTTAGGTCTGATTTACCTTATTTAAGATCGAAATCAGACCATGTTTTGTCTAAAGGTGGTTGCGGTATGAGTCTAAGCATGCAACCATCTCTTCTCATGTCCGCTTAAACACCTTACAATCTTTTAAAGGTCCCAGTGATTATTCACCATGTCAGAAAGCAGAGTTGATACGCCATCTACGGACTCTTCAAGGGTCCAGTACCTATTATCAAGATGGATGGTACAAACTACGCGTTGTGGGCGATGCAGTTCATGAATCTACTATAGAGCCACGGTAAGAAACACATTCTAACGTAGGATAAGCCAGTGAACAAGACTAGGACCAACACCTCATGGGAGGCAGATGATGCATATGCCAAAATGTGGCTATCTAATACTGACCCTATTGAGATAGCCAACGTTATCCTGAGTCAACCCACGGCAAAGGCGATGTGGGATATCCTCGCAAGAACATACTCTCAAGAGACGAATGAGTCGAAGATATTGCAACTCCAACATGATATCTTCATGACCAAACCGGGTGATCGTCCTCTTCATGCCTTGTATACATCTCCAACGGATATGTTTGCGCGACTCCTTAGTTACATACCCCTGACGGCCTCACCAAAGTAGCACAAGGAGTATAGAGATTCTGCCTTGATCAGGGTGTTTCTGACAGCACTTAACCCAGAATATGATTCGGCTCGCTCTCACCTTCTTACTGACGCTGCTATACATCCTATGAGGAAGTGTATCGCAAGCTGAGCCAATTGAGTATCACCTCTGCCACATCCTCTTAGACATCTTTGTCTTTGGCAGCTTCCCGTGGTAGAGGTAGTTCGTCTCTGTTCGTAGGACGAGGCACACATGGCAAAGGTGGCCCACACCCACGCCAGTCATGTTCATATTGCCACCAATCAGGTCAATCATAGGACATATGCAACTCCAAGCACGGCTTTCCACCATCAGGCTTGTGCTGCAGAGCAAGCTCGGGTTGCTCCTAATTTTGTCGACCATCTTTATGATGACTTCTTTGCTCATCTGAGAGAAATCATGCCACTAGTCGCCGGACCCTCTAGTTCTGATTCTCCAAATAATGCAGCTTCTGTCTCTACTAGTACTTCAGGTATTACTCATGCATTTACATGTCGCTCTAAACCAGATCCTTCAAAACAGATAATGGACTCTGGAGCTTCAAATCATCTATATGGAGATTGATTGCAATTTGGTTCTTATAGTACAATATAAGAAGATAGATCAGTGGTGATAGTAGATGGGACACATTCCCCTATTACTGGACAGAGGGAGGTTCATTTGACTACCTCTATACATTTGCAGAACGTTCTTCATGCACTTGCATTCTCCATGCATATGTCATTTATCAGTCAAATTACAAAGGATTTACATTTTTCGTGCTATATTTGACCCCAGTTCCCTTGTTTTTCAGGATATACTCACAGGCAGGGTGATTGGATGTGATCGTAAACATAGAGGGTTGCATAGGTTAACCCGATCTCTTTTGTTGGTGCCACGTCTCTATCTGTTGAGTCAATTTCTCCCTATACGTGGCATCTCAGAATTGGTCATCTACCGCTACAGAAGATTGGTCGCCTCATTCATGTTATCTCTACCAAAGTCCAGTTTCCAGTATGAATCTTTTTTTTGAAGAAGAAGAAAGGGTGGAGTCCCAAGTTGGGATCCACCGGTACTATATATTATATTAAAAATATATACAAAGTATCTTACATGCCATTACCTCACTTGACCCCACGCGACACAATGTTTTACAATGCTCAACTACATTCGCAGAATAAAACACCTACCCACAAAATATCGAAGCACTCCTGCCACACCATATAGCCCACAAGGTGGCAAAAGGACACATCTGTGTGGCCTCCCCTGCCCAACGATCTAAAACTAGTCCAGAAGCTCGAGCTGCATTCCGTTACGATCCAGGAGATCTGTGCCTCCCTCCAAACCCGCATTAAATGCGGACAAGAGAAGAAAAGATGATCCAAGTCCAGTGTAAATCATGTCAACTTGGAAAGCATCATCGGTCTAGCTTCCCAAGTCGACAAGGTCGTAGTATTCAGATTCTGTTTGAGTTATTCCATCTAGATATGTGGGGTCCTAGTCATAATATACCTAATCTTCAGGGACACCAGTACTTTTTATTTTGTGTCGATGACTTTCAAGATTATCTTGGGAATTTCTGTTAAAACATATGCTTGATTTAGAACTTTGTTATTGAAATAAAGAACATTCTCTCTACTTCTATAAAAATATATTCGTTCTGATAATGCTCTTGAGTTACGTACTACATAATTGGCTCATTTTTTAGTTCTTGAGGGATTCTTTATCAGACTTCTTGTCCCTATACTTCTCAACGGAACGAGATTGCAAAATGCAAACATTGTCATCTTCTGAATATCACCATTCTTCTCATACAGAGTCAGACTCCTCATTCATTCTGGGGTGATGCTATGATGATGGCATGTTATCTTATAAATCGAATGGCTTCTACTATGTTGGGGGAAAGGCGCCCTTCTCTCTTACTTTTCCAAAGAAGGATCTTTTCTCTCTCACGCCACGTGTATTTGGTTGTGGCATTTGTTCATCTCTTGTATCGTGGTCGTGACAAGCTCTCTCCTCGAGACATCAAATGTATGTTTGGTAGGTACTCTCACACCTAAAAGGGTTATTGGTGTTTTAACCATGTAAAGGGACAATACTACGTCAGTGCCGACGTTACTTTCTTTGATTCCCTCATGTATTACTCTTCTACAGGTGACAGGTTGAGTCCATCTGAGTCTGCAGATGAGTTGTTCTTCTACCTCCACCCACACATACACCTCAGCCTGTCCTCCATGCTCCAATGCCTTCCCCAACATCCAACACGCCTCAGGTAAATTCTGAGAATTTGGCTTCGACATATGGTATTACCGGTGTGCAGGATGTATAGGGTCAATCACAGGATGAGCATGCAGATATTCAGGATGAGACAAAACTACCACATGAAAGTGAACCGAGGTGGTTTCTTGCCTTGCAAAAAGGCAAACATTCATGTGCTAGATATCCTCTTGTAGGCCATGTGTCTTTGGAGCAACTTTCACCAGAGTTCGAGCAATTTGTTATGGGATTGTTTGCATTTAAAATCCCATGTACATATCAAGAGGCTCTCAAGGTGAACCAATGCCGTCTAGCTATGGAAGCAGAGATAGCGGGTTTACAGTCTCATGGCACCTGGATCAATGTTACAGTTCCTGCAGATGTATCAGTTGTAGAATACAAGTGTGTGTTCACTATCAAGCATCAAGCATATGGCAGCATTGATCACTACAAGGCACAACTTGTGGCTCGTAGGTTCACCCAGACTTATGGGGTAAACTATCAGGACATCTTCTCTCCAGTAGACCAGCACTCCACGCTCATGGTTCTTCTATTTGTTGCACTCACACGGGATTGGTTAATGTATCAGCTTGATGTGACGAATACGTTCCTTGATGGTGATCTTCAAGAGGAAGTCTACATGCATCAACCACATGGGTTCATTATTGAGAGGGAGTATCATAAGGTGTGCAAACTCCATAAGGCAATCTATGTCTAGAAGCAGAGTCCAAGAGCATGATTTCAAAAGCTCTCGGATGTAATAGAAAAGAAGGGATTCGTGAGATCAATTGCAAATCACTCCTTGTTTGTTCAGAGGTCCCAGAAGGGAATTGTTGCTATACTAGTGTATGTCGATGATATCGTTATTACAGGAGATAATGCAGAGGACATTCAAGCATCCAAGGCCTTTCTTGCACAATAGTTTGTTACCAAGGGCCTTGGCAATCTACGTTATTTCCGTGGACAAGATTTTGCCAGGAACCAGTGAGATGTTCTAATGACCCAGAGGAAGTACGTGATTGACCTACTCTCAGAGACAGGGATGGTAGATTGCACGCCAATCACTACTCCTATGGGCTCGAGCTTGAAGTTATATGATGATGACACTAATGAAGTCGACAAGAGGAGATATAAGGAGATGGTTAAGAAGATGTTATGTCTGACCATCACCACGTTATGCATATCCTTTGCAATGAGCAAAGTGAGTCAGTTCATGGAGCAGCTAAGACAGGTCTATATAGATGCAGTCCATATGATTTTGAGGTATCTGAAGACCTCACCTGGCACTGGTCTTTTGGTTAGCAGAGGCACATCCCTTACTGTTACGGCTTGTGTAGCTGCAGACCATGTAAAATGTCTCAAGGACAGGAAGTCTACTTCTGATCTCGTTGTATTTGTAGAGAAATCATTGGTACCATGGAAGAGCAAGAAGTAGGCAATTGTCACAAGATCAAGTGATGAATCAGAATACAGAGCTATGGCACAAGGAAGCACGGAGATGATGTGAGTCTGATTCCTGCTAATTGACCTAGCTAATGAGGTGTATGTTCTTATGCACCTCCAATGCGACAACTGAGATGCATTGTTCATTACCAACAACCTAGTCTTCCATGAGAAGACCAAGCATATCATGGTAGATTATCACTACACTCGAGACATGATTCAGAAGGACCTTATTTCTACATCTCATGTAAGCTCAAGTGAGCAGACAACATACGTGCTCACCAATGCTCTAGCCCGAGGACCAGTCCATAGATGTTTCAAGCTAAGTCTTATAGATATCTATGCTCTACCTTGAGGGGAGTGTTGAAGAGTTTTGATGTTATGTTACTATTTCATTTTTTATTTATTTTTCTGTAGTATTTAAATTACCCATTAGGTTTCTCTCTTCTATATAAGAGAAGAAATGGGCTCTATGAATAAACAACGAAGTATTATATTCCACAATTATTAAAGTGTGGATCTGCCTGAGGAGCCGAAGTGTTTAGAGGCTCAATTTGTTTTGCCACTCGGGCAGATGCGAGGTATCCATACTTTTGATAGCATGTGTCCTTGGAGTATCCTGGACAACGACAATGGTGCAGGAGCCACACTGACGTCCACATCCTCTGCTACGACCCTCTGAATAGCATATAACCTCCCCTGTCAAAATATGCAACCATTGTTGAGGAGGTTTGTGCAATGGCAACGGGTGGGATAAGAAGACTATTGAGGCAATCATAGCCCTCCCCCATGGGAGGTATGGTCGCGTCTGTAAGGAGTTGTGTACATGCAGCCTCGTACTTCGAATACAGGTTTGCCAAGAAAATTTCAACCATCGTGGATTTCTTATATTCCATTTGTTGTTCCATGGAAGTGGTAACAGGCATGAAGCTGTGAAGCTTCTCAAACATGAAACAAATCGAAGAGTGGAATATAAGCAGAAGACGATCATTCAGCTTGACTGTGTATATATCAAACTGTAGTTGGAACCTAAGGCCTTAAATGTCGATTTCGGTCACCATTTCGGTAACTGGACGAAATGGAATTTCGGTCAAAATTCGATCGAAGTTTCGGTCATTTCAGTCATTTTTTGTACTAGGGTCCTCATATTTCGGATATTTCGACCATTCCAGTCGAATTTCGATTTCGACAGGATATCGACATTCGACAGAAATTCAACTGAATTTCGCTGAAATTTGAGGCCATGGCTGAACCATCTTTCTTCGCATGGGCTTACGTGGGTGCCAGATTATCCCGCATTGCCTTGACGGTAGGTTGGTTCACAATATCATTGGTGATCTCTGTTATGAGTGTCCCGGAAAGCCAAACACGCGTATATGCGTCATCGTGCTTCCACAATGCATTGTCACCAATCTTTTTTTTGAAAGTCTGCAAGTTAGGGGGTAGTACTCGGTGGTACCCTCCCCATCAAAATTTTATTGCTAACAGAAAACGAAAGTAAGGAAGTTACAGAGCTAAAGAACAAACTAACCCACCCTTACAAAAACAAACTAACCCACCCTTACAAAACAAAAGCGCTACAGCATCCAGTCCTCAACCAGTCTTTTCGCAAGGAAGGCCACGTTCTCCTCATAAAATCTTTGTCTGGAGAAAAGCAGGTCGTTTCTGCCACGCCAAATCGCCCAAAGATAGGCCATCGGAAGAAGGCGATCGGTCCTTGGTCTTTCTTTGTTCAGGTAGATCGAATTCTAAAACGATTGGAAGTCATCGAAGCGGCACCAAGAAATCTCCGAGTTCATCCAGATCTGAGAAACCACAGGACATACAAAGAAGAGGTGATCAATAGTTTCAATCGCATTGTCACAGATCACACATTTGTCCTCAATTATTCCCAAAAGTTTGACGCACCGGTCGCGAGTCAAGAGCCGCTTGCGTCGTAGAAGCCACAGGAAAATCCCGACACGTTCCGGAAGGCGAAGGGACCAAATTGTTGCGCAATCCCTTTTCAAGGACTCCGAGTTCGCCGGCGGCGGTCTGCATATAGCCCCATAGGCCCCCTTCACCGAGAAAGGCCCACCTTTCCAGCTCCAGTGATCTCTTCCCACAGTGGGAGCTCCCACATTCCTCACGGCCTCAAGGAGATCCAAAAACTCATTGAATCTTCTGTCGGAGAAGTTGACGGAGGAGGTGGGGCACCAAGAACCATAAACCCAGCAGCTCGCCACCGAGCAGAGCTTGTCATTTGCCAAGGCAAATAAGCGGGGAAAGCGAGAACACAAGACGCTCGTCCCCGACCAATCGTCCATCCAAAAAGCAAAGTCATTTCCACCCCCCAGAACCGGCTTGAACAACGGAAGATTTTTCAAGAAAGATTTCAAGACGCCCCTCCAGAAAGGCGTAATGGTCTTGCTACAAATATGTTGTGAATGTGGCATGCCCTTCACACCATAGATCTCGCGGATCGCCAAAACAACGAGGTCGTTACCCGGGCCCCAAACCCTGCTAGCCCATTTGAGCAGTAGTGCCTCGTTCAATTCCTCCAAGGATCTAACACCCAGCCCCCCCCCCAATCCTTGGAGCGTTGGATATCCTCCCAGCTGACCAAGTGGACTCCCCCCCCCATCCAGTGGCTCCGTTGCCCCAAAGAAAGCCGCACATCTTCTTTTCCAACCTTGCGCGAATCCCCTTCGGAATCTTGCGAGAAGCAAGAAAATAAACTGGAATGGCCGACAATACGGCCTTGAGAAGAACTAATCTTCCTCCTCTTGATAGAATGTTAGCTTTCCAACCTGCCAATCTCGAATCTATCTTCTCCACCACTTTCAGCCAATCGCGGAGCCGCGCCCTCCCCAATGTCAGAGGCATCCCAAGGTAGTCAATAGGGAGGTCAATGCTCGCAGAACCCAAAACGGTAGTCAACCCTTCGACCAAAAGCTCTGCCGCACCAAAAGGCACAAAAGTAGATTTAATGTCGTTCTTGCATAAGCTTGAAAGCTCAAAGAAAATTTCAAGCGTTGTGGCCATGCCAATGGCTTCCTGGACCCCCCCCCAATGAGGAAAAGGGTGTTGTCCGCGTACTGGATAATAGGAATCCGCATATCGCCTCTAGTGTAGCAGCCAGAAAGACCATGATCAACCACGCCCTTGGCCATATCAGGAAGGATATCCGCCGCCAGAATGAACAGCAAAGGAGCAAGGGGGCAACCCTAGCGCACACCTTTTCGTGGTTGGATCCAACCCCCCTCGGGTCTGCCATTGATAAGAACCGAAAACGAGGCCTTGGTAATAGAACGCCTCATCCAGGAAATCCAAACATCAGGGAAGCATAATCTCTTCAAAACCGACCATAAAAACCTCCAATCAAGGCTATCGAAAGCCTTGGCAAAGTCCACCTTCCACAAGATGGCACTCGATCCCCGCCTGCGCCAATCCGCGATGAGTTCCGACGCAAGAGTTGTGCAATCTGAAATCTGACGACCCGGGATGAAAGTGGATTGACCCGGCGAAACCAAGCCACCAATGACGCTAACCAACCTTGAGGCAAGGACCTTGGCCACAATAAGATAAAGAGCATTTGAAATAGCAATTGCGCGATAATCCCCAATCGAGCTCGCCGATATCTGCTTGGAAATAAGCACAAGCAGCGCCCTGTTAATGCGATCAAAACCCCGATTCCCACGGCAGAATTCCAGCATCACTTCGAGTACCTCAGGTCCAACGAGGTCCCAGAAGTCCCTATAGAAAGAAATAGGAAAGCCGTCAGGGCCAAGGGCGGCGTCGAGGTTCAGGTCCCAAACAGCATCTTTAATCTCTTCAAGGGAAACATCACGGATAAGAATGTCAGAGGAGGGTGTTTCCACAAGCCTGGAGCTGCGACCCAACCATCTCCAAACCCGCGGGATCTTAGTAGAAAGTTTGTCTCTGAAATGATCAGCAATCGTGCATCCCATATCCTTGTTTCCCTCGGTCGTAACCCCATCAATAGTGATAGAACGAAGAGCATTACATCTGCGTCTACCGTTAGCAATACGATGGAAGAAAGCGGTGTTCGCATCTCCCTCTTTAAGCCATGAAGTCCTCGAGCGCTTAGCCACTTTACGCGTTTCTTGTCCTCCAAAGCCACCAGTCTTACCCGTTGGCTCGAGCTTTTCAGAATGTGCTCCTTGTTATTGCACTGCATAAGGTCCATAAACTGCATGGACAACAACTAGGGATGAAAACAGATATGGTTATATTTGTACCAGATCTATCATCGTATTCGTTTTATACATATTCTAACATTCGTATTTGTATTCATTCAAAAATAGATGTGGATATAGATATCACTTTGACATTTACTAATACTCGCTTTCGTATTTGTATACCCATTTTCGTACATAAGTTATATTAATAGATTAATTTATAACTGTGCATAACAATATTTTATGATTGCATTCACCACTGTTGATATAATTGTTATGAAATCAATATATATGGTATATCTATTTTATGTGTAAACCATTCTTAACATGCATATTTAAGGTAATCTATTAAATATTTCTGTTATTATTCGTATACGATTCGTATTCATTTTATATTCGTATTCGTTTTTAAGGATATGATAACACGGTTTTCATATCCGTCAATATTCGTATCTGCACTCATATTCATATTTTAAAATGGACATGGATATGATTATACCTATATTCGCATCCGTATTCGACCGTTTCATTCGTAACCATAACTCAAAGTTGGTCCATCCATCTTGACGATGGGAGCCAGGCCCTTGAAGGTACCGGACAAAGAGAAAACATCACCCTTGTTCTCTAACGTGATGAGAAAGAAGGTTCAAATGAAATTCGAATGTGGAGAAAGATCGAACTGAGCGAGTCCACATGATCATATAGAGGATTGATTGTATGTGTAGATTCATACAACCATCCTCGTCAATACTCGATCCGTGCTAAGGTAGGAAAACATGATTTAGAGGTCTAAAATCACATTTTCCAGTCAAAATTAAACCATTTCAGACTGCAGTTCGGTGTCGGAGAGAAAATAAATCGACCTCGGGGATCATATACGACGCCAGGAGGTGAGAGAGGCCACGAGAGGTCGCGAGGGGTTGCGCTACAGCACGCAACAGCGGTGCAGAAGCGCTGCAGCAATGCTGGAGCTGTTGAACAGCAGTGCGGAGGCATTGTAGCGGCGCTGTAGACATTGTGGATCCATTGCAGCGATGCTAGGAGTCCTAGAGGCTGCTGCGACGGGGCACAAGGGACCACGGGGAGTGGGAGGGTGCCACTTCCATCACTGGGCCAACCTCACCTACGAGGTCCTCCGCGATCCCGTCTACTGTGACTGCATCGAGTGGGAGGCTATCAAACGCCTCCTCACTGGTAAGGGCCTCAAGAGTAACAGCCCCACTACTGAGAGCTCCCTAGTCTCCGAGATGCTCGAGATCAGCAA
The DNA here is from genome assembly GCA_037367405.1 of Ottelia alismoides. Classification (NCBI taxonomy): domain Eukaryota; kingdom Viridiplantae; phylum Streptophyta; class Magnoliopsida; order Alismatales; family Hydrocharitaceae; genus Ottelia; species Ottelia alismoides. Next base: position 113,476 of record JAZKJV010010660.1, on the reverse strand, counting down.
GAGGTTTGGTTGGTACAACAATGACAAAGAAGGGTGGAAGAAGGTCGATTTCGAGCTTCTGGATACTTCCATAGGAGAGAGGATCCCGCAAAAATCGATGAACGATGGGCCTTCATGCAAATTAGGGATGTGGGTACCGGGAAAAAGGGGTTTCTGGTTGTGAGTTGGGAGAAAGGTGGGAGTTTTCCTGGAAGAAAGATTAAACAGTAGGAACTTTCCTCCGCATTTTCAGGCACAGTCCACATTGAAGTAATGGCCATGGTGCGAAGCTCAGGGGAGGCACCAAGGCTCTACTCCGACTAGTAGGGAGGGCTCGGGATGGAGGGGAGCGAAGGAGGTGGGGGGCGGAGGATGACGTCAAAACGGAGGGGTTGGGGGAGGAGGAAGGGGGAGAGGTGGGGATTGGATTCGTTTTTACGATTATGCCCCTTTAACCACACCATGGTCTGAACAAACCATAGTTTAGTTCAACTCATTGACGATCAAACTAACCGAAGGGTACAAGTGATAAAGGGGAAAGAAGTCAAAGGCACAATTGATATTCCCAAAAAGGAAGGGCATGACTGATATTGCAACATTTAAGAGGGGCACAAGTGATAAAAACCCTTATATGTACATATAGACATCCAACCAATGCATACAAGGACTTAAGTATCCCACAACCTTTATATAGCACTCCCAAAAGATCCTCCACACAAAATGTGGGAGTAAGAAGTCTAATAGTTGATACATTGGTTAACTATATTTAGATTTTCCATCAAATTCAAATCTCAATAACAAGGCAGAAAAGGGAAAACAATTTATTTTTTGAAAGGGAATTAATTTACAAAAGACAATTATCCATATGTATCATCGAAAATCTTCAAGACATAAATAATATGCAACATTTCTAGAGTTTTTTGGTGCCAAAAACACATTTCTCTGTGGTACGTTTACAGCCGCAACCAAAAGATGAATGATTTTATAAGGCAGTAAGAAATTGTTGGCATCACTCATTAACCCTCTGTTATAACACCATAAACTCACCAAACACGAAAGCGCCCTGAAAATCTCACAACTCTAGTACATTCTAACCTCCAAAAAGTGTTTTAAGTCAGCACTTATATAGCCAATCTAAATTTCATAATTTGTCTGATTACATATGACATGCAATAAGAGGTGTTCCGCAAAATTCAAACAATATTTTAGCAAGAATACCTCGATTACACGATGCACAATGGGAATTTCGCGTCCCTGAAACAAATGCAAAAGCAGTTTTATAAAAAAAAAATGCGCTAAACTCAACCTGCCAGATACAAAAACTGAAAGTGCATTTTAAGAAGAGAATAAGGAATTGCTCAGAGAAAGAAAGAAGAGGTGGGCTATTTTGTCATTTCTGTTTTGTGGAGCCATTTGATGGAATGGGAATAAAAATATACAGGGGTGCAAACAGATAACACGACAATTTAACTGTAGGGGATTTTATTACATTTCCTATCTGATATATGTGTATTCCACATAACCGGTTATGTTCCAGATTGGTACAGCTCCAGATATAAGAGATAAACTGCAACAAAAATCCCAATGGAAAACCTGGTCATGCATATCGTAACAATCTTGCCTTGGAAAAAAGAAAGTTGAATTCTCGTGGTTGGCATGGCAGGATAGATTTCTTGTTTGGTCTAGACAATCCTAAGTGTTATTTTCACCCATAGCACTATATATTAACTGTAGAAAAACAATAGAAAGAATGAGATAATTCTATTCAAGGGGCATGGTTTATTATATATGGAGAAATCCTGAAACCCTAATCACACAAAAGAAGAAGATACAAGTCATTAAAATACGACTACTAAAAATGGAATGCATAAAAATAGACAAAATACAATTGTCTAAATTGAGTGAACATGAATAGTCTCCCTTAATTTGGAGCATATCTATCAATCATGTCTAACTTGGAGGTCAACAGTGAAATGCGTTTTTTCGGAAGAGCTTTGGTAAAAATATATGCAAGTTGTAGCTCCATAGAAATGTGAGGGGCGATAAGCTTCCCTTCATGCACTATATATCTACTAAAATAATAGTTTACTTCAATGTGCTTGGTGCATCCTAAAAGATAGGATTAGTGGCAATATAATGGTTAACTTTTTTGTCAAGGTAGAGAGGAATTAAAGTTCTGATTGACAACCCAAGTTCATGGAGAAATGAGACAAGCCAATTAATCTCACAAGTGGATTGAGCCATAGGTGTATACTCTTCCTTTGTACCAGATCTTGAAAAAATTATCTACTTCTTATTGAGTCAAGTGACCAGATTTTCACCAACAAACATGACAAAACATGTGATGGAGTGTCTATCCTCAAGAGAATCATTGTAATTTGCATCGGCAAAGGATGTAATGTTAGTGTGACCATTAGTAGCACAAAACAATCCATTCCCTGCCTGAGGATGAGAAGAGCATCATGCCAATAAATATACTTTGGCTTTACCATATAGTGGCTGATTTTTCACAATATAAGAGATATCATGCATAATCATTGTAAGATACATAAGTTTTCCTACTAAGCTCCTATAAAACAAGGTGGCATGATTTTGAGCCTCAACGAGGAATAAATGATGGTTTACAAGCAAGTAAACCGACATCTGCAAGGATGTCAAGGTAGTGCTTTCTGTGATATAGATGTAGTCCTCATAAGGTGTGAGTGACCTCTGAGAAAGTATCGCAAGTGATCAAGGTCCTTGGAGACAAACACCTTTTGTAGAAAGGCTTGTGTCGTAAGAATGCATGCACTAGCATCTCCAGTAATGACCATATCATTAACATATACATCAACGATAACAGTACTTGAAGCACGTCTCTGAATAAACGCAAGGTAATCGGTGGTAGTCTTGTGAAATCCAGGGGAGCTGAAATTTGAGATGAGTCTGACAAAATAGGCTCTTGGACTCTGCTTTAGGCTATAGATAGACTTGAGTAGGTGGCCCGCATATACCCCCTCGAAGGTGTAGCTCGACAGTTGCATCATATAGACCTCCTCACCAAGATCATCATGGAGGAGGAAGGCATTTTTAACATATAACTGAAAAACTGACTAGCTCTTGCGGGAAACAACAAAGATAATCATCTGGATAGATTTCATCATGGATACTGGAAAGAAGTCTCAAGATAATACACACCATAAGTATGGGTGAAGCCCTTGGCCAATAAGGGCCTTTAGGCGATTTATTAACCTATCTGAAGCATGTCCGATTGTGAACACTCGTCTACAAACTACGAGAGAAACACCTATAGGACATGGCACAAAATCTCACAACCCCTCAAGACAAGGGCATATATCTTTGCATCCATGGCATGCTTCAATCCTTGATCATATAGAGCTATACGATGATCACGTGAAAGAGGCCATAAGAGCACATATAAACATTTTGTCACAACTAGATAATCCATCAACAGAAGTAACTTGTGGTATAGGGTGCAAAGTATATCGACTTTTCGACTTCCTAAGAGCAATAAGAGAATCAGTAGAAGCAAAACCATTCGAGTCTATAGTAGTGGGGTCATTTGAAGGAGGCTCATCATCCTGCATGGCATAGTTTTACGTGCTAATGCCGATGTCATTTCGACAAGTTTGAAAAAGGGCATATCCAACTGCATAGGGATGAATTCCTAAAATGTTATAGAAAATAATGAAAATTATATAATTTTAAAGAAATCTAATTTCAAATTATTCCTATGTACATAAAACATCTCAAAATTGTTATTATTTTGTATCCAAGGTTGTAACAGCTTGAAAACATAATATTACAAGCATTTAAGAAGTCCTTAATGCATCTTAAATGGAATGTCATTGACTTCTAAATTATTGATGTCTAATAAGTCGTTAACAAACATTAAAATGGCATACATAAAATATATATATAATCTATCTAAATTCTATTATATAAAGAAAGTAAATAGCAAGCATCTAGATTTTATGATGCGTGCTCACAGTGATTGATATGCGTAGAAATTTCGAATGGAACACAACTATCTCCCACATTAAATCGTGTCCAATTAAAACTATTATAATTAATAAGCTTATATTGAACTATTTTTTTGAATGGTTTTACGGACACTCGTTCAATAAAGAATTTTATAAAACTCTGATTTTCCAGAAATTGCAACCATAATTTAAGAAACTGAGCAAAGTTGGTCTCTCGATTACTTGGATCAATTTCCACTAAAATGGCATCCTATGGGCCCATATGCATTCCTTATTCCCATAAAAATCAAAAAGGAAACAAGAACTGCTAAATCTTCTAAAATTTAGCCTTCTTCAAAAATGTTGTAAAAATATGGCATGGGAATCAGCTAGGAATAAATAACAAAGTAAAGAAAAAAAACATAAGACCTAATCTTATACATTTAGAAAAAAAATACAATGGCACCTTAGCTAGAAAAAAGTACCAGCTTCAAAAAGTCAAACATGATGAAGGCACTCACATCAATATTGTATACAACTATGTCTCCAGCTCGGATTGGTTCCTTGTTCATATGCAAAATCAGTATGTCTCCCTGCAACAGCCACAAGAATAACTGAATAACCAGCAGCAAAAAGGTCAAGAAATAAGAAAAATCAGGAAATGGAAAGGTCATATATCATATGCATAAGGTTGTTTTGACAGCTTACAATATACAGGGAAACAATCTTAGATCAACTGTTCTTTACAATCCTTCAATAAAACCCACTCTAAGATGATCTAAGGTTCAAGGTTATCAATACAAAGCTACTTCAAAAAATCCATAGCCTCAACATGGATATCGGTGCCATTTCACCAAATGCCTGGGAAGGAAAATATCTGGGAGTTTCGCTGATATAGGACACCATGTAGAAATGGACGATCTAGGGTTTCTTATAAGAGAAAGAGGACTCATCAAAGAAACTATATAAATATCTCTTTTAATACGATGCAATAATGATAAAATGTAAGTATGAGAAATTGAAAGTACGAGAAATACCGACAAAATTGGGTGAAATCAGGGAAAGATACTCAGAAATTCACATTTCGACAAAACTGGGTGAAATATCACCAGCATGGCATTGTTATCCAATAAAAAGATGAGGACTTTTGATATCCCCGACTTGGAGAAACTGATAAACCTGACTTTATATTGCCGAATATAGTGATTTTTAAGTCCATGACAAGATCTCTTAGATTAATATGCATACAATTCCCACAATTCTTAATGTTTAAAATATTAGAGATGCCTAAATCAATAATATAGTCATGATAAGGCTAGAATCCAAATAAATCACTTTTTTAGTCGACTCGGTTTATATCAATCCAAACTAATACATGTAAATCCAACATCGCACTGACATTTGTTGTTTGAATGTTCAGAAAGAAAAATCCATGGTATCCTTACATGGTTTGTGATGATGTACTTTCGTTATTAATATTTGTCACAGTTTAAATTTCACTTGTAAATACTTGTCATGGATTTGGCAACATGCATTATAGAAAGATATGCTGTCAATAAATAATAAAAGATGGCAAAACAATGAGAATTCTTTTCAACATATGCACATAGTTCTTTTTGGAAAAAAGGGCCTCCACCGTATAGGTGTACACCCAAAAACTTCACCATTTATCACCTTAAAACAAAATTACAAGCCTATAGTAGACTAAGAATTATAAAAGAGATTACATAACCCAACTCTCCGTGAGCGCCTTAGCATGCACCACTATTTTCCCATATATTCGCTCACAATAGAACACTACACCATTTCTGGCAATCCAAATTGCCCAGATAAGCGTTAAGTACCTTGTCCGCTCCTCCTCTGTGCCTCTCCAATCCACTTCAATGAGTGCCCAAAAGCTTGCAAACTCCTCACACCGAGCCGCCTGATTTCCAAAGAGTGACCACACTTCAACAGAGCTTCTGCATTTGAAGAATTAGTGATCTACATCTTCCACCTCCTCCAAACACCGTGAACAAGATGAGGAGGTATTCGTGGCGAAACATGCCAATCGATCCCCAGTCAATAGCCTTCCCCTTCTACAAATCCACAAAATATCTTTACGCGTCGTGACCTTCCATCCAAAATCTCCTGCAGTCTGACTCACATCCACTTGGGTCATATATCTGAGACCCTTTTAAGACTTTATAAGCTTTTTCAACTGAGAAAAAATCATCCCGCAAGTACCAACAGTCTCTGCCCTCAGTGGGCTCAGCCACATTTTCGACCTGCAGCATCAACACAAGCTCCCCTAACCTATGATCTGACAACTCGTACCTAAAAAAAAGGAAAAAAAAAGTGTTCGTCCCACACCTCTGCCATAAAGGCCTCCGGGTTAGTCGCAAGCGCCATCATACGTGGTAAACACGGACCAAAAGCTCCTCCCTCAAACTAGTCATTGGACCAAAACTTGAAACCCATGACGTCCCTTAAATTCGATCTCAGGAACGGATGAATCTCCGAAGCCAAACCGCAAATTCTCCTCCAGAAGTAGGTAGGACGATGCTAAGCCAAGTTCCCCAAGAACACGATAAGATGAGCCAGTTGCATAGATTTTGTGGATAACAATGCAAACTAGGTTGTTGGAGTCGCCCCAAATGCGACTAACCCACTTACTAAGCAGTGCCTTATTCATCTCCTCCAAGCTCCTGACCTTGAGTCCCCCATCCTCCTTTATTCAAGTAATCGTCTTCCAATCACGCAAAGGGAATTGACCAGAAGAATATTCGCATAATACCCTTCATTTTCTTCTTTATTCCTACCGGAAGATGTCTGGAAGAGAGGGAAAAAATAGCGATCTCCGATAGAACCGACTTCAGTAAAACAAGCCCCCCCCCCATAGATAAGCATATAGACTTCTAGCATGCTAATATGTGCTAATCTTCTCAATCAATGGCCTTCAATCCATCTTTTTCATCTCCCGGTGACCAATAGAACACCAAGATATATTATAGGCAAATGGCCCCGAGGGAGCGCAACCAGTCCGCATACTGAAGGATGGGAAGAGAGAGATCTCCCTTTGAGAATCCTTTGAAGAAATGACCTAAGACTACGCGCTCAACCATGATCGAAAAGCGTATGTAGCAAGTACGAAAAGTAGGGGTGCAAGAGGATAGCCTGCCAAACACCTCACCGTGGCTGGAAAAACCCAGCTTAGGCTGCCTATTCACCAAAACTACACAAGGCACGGTTGTAGTGCACATTTTCATCCAAGCAATCCACGCGTATGGGAAACCACGTCTGTGTAAAGAGGACCAATGAAACGCCAATCCACACAGTCATAGGCCTTGGAAAAATCCACCTTCCATGGCACTCCTTTTATTCTACACCTATGATAATCTGCCTTTTATCTCTGAAGCAACCACCACGTTATCCATCAATCGTCGACCTGGGAGAAATCCACTCTGAGCCGATGATATGATTTTGTTTAGAACCCCCCTCAGTCGTTTCGCCAGAGTCTTAGCCAGAATCAGGTATATAGCAATCGAAAGGGCAATTAGACGGCACTCCTCCACTATGGTCATGACCTCCTTCTTAGGGAGTAGGAAAAGAAATGAGTAGTTGAGTCTATTGAAACTTGAATTCCCTCTGTAAATTCACAAACAACCTCTATTAACTCCTCAAAGAGATCCCATAAATCTCTGTAGAAAAAAATCAGAAAACCATCCGAATCTGGACAACCGTCAGGGTTGAGTGCGAATAGGCCTTTGCAGACCTCAAGCACCCCAAACGGTTGTGTAAGCCCCTTCGCGTCAACTTCTAAGATGCAATTCACACCAATGCCCAACCACCTCGAACCACCGTGGAGTTCTCCTGCTCACGCTCTTGAAATGGCTTCTGACAATCCTTGCTATCTCCACCTCCCCTTAAATCCCCCCTCCACCTCAATCAAGTGGATCAAGTTGTGCCTTCTTCTCTTGTTTGCAACAGCATGAAAGAACATGGTATTTGTGCAACCCTCCTTCAATCATTTACTGCCTCGATCTTTGCCTCCATTCGACCTTCCTTTTCTATATCCTCTTCCAAGATGTTTTGCACCACTCCACAGTTCAAAATCTCCTTGTCATCCAACTCTCTTTCAAAAATATGCACAAGTTAGGTTGTATTACTCCTTGTTGATGCAAAATACAAAGCATGGACAAGGATTCAAGTAACATGACTCATGCATACAATTTGATGCCAATGAGACTTTATCGGGGGCTCATTCACGGTTACCAAACATGTTTGATGAGAAGTCAAGAAGGATCTTCATGTTTGAGTTAATAACTGCACCTACAGACAAACTGTTTTCACATGGACACTAACTTCGAGAAAACACCAATTCCGCAAGGTTCTTTTTATAACTTATAGTGTGGCAATGGAAGAGAGTTTATAGTCTCAAACTTTTCCTTTCTAACAGAACTGACGATTTTTCAGTCAACATTCCTGTCCCGTTTTCTACAAATGCCATAAGCACGTGAAGACCAATTGGCACCTCAAAGGTTAAGTCGTAACAAAATTTACAAAAGGAGGTTATCTCTCTTCGAATGAGTAGACATCTAAACCAATGTCATCTATCTGTTTGACAAAACTTCATAGGGAGTATTTAAGTTTTATATATATTATACATGCATTTTCTGCTTTTGTGGCTTCTTAATTAACATCTGGATAAAGTTCTGACTTCTGACGGACCTCCGCATTTTGAGGCACCTACTAATAATATTTGACAACTTTATTTGTCAAGGTTTCAACACTATTATAACTTCCAGTCAATTATGTCTTGCGTAAAACTTCGTTTTTCTTGTTTCCAACTTTCCATGACCCCCAATGAGGTGTACACCTCACATATGTGAGGTGGAACCAAGGCGTGGAGTCTCTATCAAGGTGCCACCTCGATTGTATTGTGGTTAGGATAAGGTTGCCTCTCATGATTTTAGGCCAATAGCCATGAGTTGTCATCTGCATTTGGTCAAGTTGGATGATTAATGAACAAACCGAGAGCCATACAGTGTCCCAGTAGGAAGCGTCTGTACTTAGCTATTTGAAATCTTCTCCGGTAGGATTTCTCTTCAGAAATAAAGGTCTGTCTCCTATTTGCTTGTATTTTGTGGGCCTTCTATTGCTGAATATGCAAAGGATGACAAGGACGGTTTGATCTAAATAGTTTTGCACATTATTTGGTAGAAACCCCGCCACTTGGAGAAGTAAGAATCATGTGATTCTTTTGCTGGATTTTAGAGGATATACCAGCAAGCTTGTGAAGGCTCTTTAAAATATCAACAAGCTCATGAACTTTTCTGCTTATGCTCACTCTATATAACTTCGAAGTACATGTAGTGTACTATAGTAATAAGACAATTTTCTCTCAAAGAAAATAATTATAAGACAAATGAACTCCTACCTAAAAATTCTAGGATCATGAATTTACTTATAAGAAGAGGTGGATTTCGTTTTTTTAAGAGATGACGTGATGGAAAAAAACTGGATTTATGTGTTTTTTATATATTTATTTAAGGATGAAGGTGTTTACCATATATTCTAATTCCACATATCTATAATGTGCACTATGTCACCCCTTGAACATACTGTAATTTGATGGTGGTGTACCTCCGAATTTAAAGAGTCCAGTGTGGATTGAGATGTATCAGGTTTTCCCATAGAAGGCCATATCGCAATATATCGACGATATATCGCTAATATATATGGCTGATATATCAGTATCGAGAGGTAGGAGATATCGATATCAAGATGCATATCTATTTACTAGGATATCGACGATATATGACAATTATATCAACGACATATCGCCATATGAATTATGTCTCTTTTATAAAAATAGTTGAATCCCACTCTTGCAGAGATTGCGTTAGGTAGTTGACGGCTAGCGTAATTTGAGCAAGAATCCATGTAGCCGACCCTACTTATAGTGGGAGAAGGCTTAATACAATTTTTTATTATGTCTCTTTCAAAAAAATATATTATGCTCTTTATTTTTTTGTTTCCAAAAATAGCTCACATTTTGTTTATACATAATATGTGATGCAATATAAGTGGATGAACTCCATTTTCAATATGACAGATATGTGCAATATGAGGGTCATAGATGATCGATATGTGTGACATAAGTGTATTGGATGGATTACATTTCCAATATCCACAAGTTAGCAACCATCAGTAACAACGATATGTTCGATATGACCGGTATATGCGATATAAAGGTCATAGATGATCGATATGTGTGATCTAAAAGTATATTTGTAAGTTACTTAGTGTTCAAAGAACTTGGACGAACTCCATTTCCAATATCTATAGGTCACCAATTAGCAGTACCAATGATATGTTCGATATGACCAATATGTGCAATATAGGGGTCATGGATGATCGATCTGTGTGATCTAAGAGTATATTTGTAAGTTATTTAGTGTTCTAAGAACTTGGACGAACTCCATTTCCAATATCTATAAGTCAGGAATCAATATCGATATGTTTGAAATGATCGGTATGTGTGATATATGGGGTATAAATGACTGATATGTGTAATATAGGTGTGTATTTGTAGGTTATTTGTTGTTTTAATATCTTAGATGATCTTAATTTCTGAAAAACGTCAAAAATACCATTTTTGAACCGATATGATATCGTCGATATATCTGATATGTCCTTTTCCAGGTGGACCGATACGATGTCAATATCAATATGACCTTCTATGGGTTTTCCTTCCTTTATGATGAAAATAGATGCAACATGAGCAAAACATAAATTAGTTTAGCTCTCATATAATATAAACTTGGAAGTTGTAATTGGCTTTGAAATGGCATCGATATGTGTTTTTAACAAAGCTTGCTATTTTTTATGATCTTACAAATAATATAGTTATGTAATATAGTTATGATTAATTTTAACATTTTTCCTTTATAGAATGAGGCTTACACTTCGACCGCCTTGAGGTTTACACATCGATTCCATAAAGGCAAAATGTCTATGTTGCGAATCACAAAGCATGCACAAACAAGATCAATCATGCTTGCAAACACAAAGACACACATATTTACAAGGTTCATTCACATGGGTATGATATGGCAGGAGGGGGTGCATACGACGATTTTTCAACCTAGGTCAGATAATTGGGATTCAAGGCATATCAACAACCTCGATGTGCCTCATATTTTTCAAAATCTTGCTCATGAAAACTGCTCATCAGCACCCAAGTAATAAAAACAATTACATGAGATTTAAACATGGACTTAACTAGATAAAGTCTTATTGCGTAGCTTACAAAATAATTTGAACGATTATCATTCAAGAAAGTAAACAAAGGAAAGGTGAATCACTTCAAATTTAATTCATAAAACAATTACATATTTTTTCAACAATTAAATATCTTGCTCACGAATGTTTGACAAATGACAGGATTCTGTCATCTTGAACCAAATGTACAAATAGATGGTCCATATTTTTGCTTATTTGGAAAAAGAAACATTGCACCTTTCCATGATCCAACACACATCAACCGGAGAGTATCCCACAGACAAGTAACAAGGAAGGCCGAACCTAAGAAAGTAGTGATAAACATAATGAACGATTACTGCTTCTATTGTGAACTTTGAGTTTTTAGCAGAGGCACTCAGTCCAAAACCAATTTGTTATGAACAACTTTTTCTCCGTAGAACTCATTTAAGCAGAGGTAATTATGTGCGGAATATCTATATGTCAACTCCATTTTGACATAATTAATGAAATCAGCCAGACGTATTATAGAAAAGGGATAACTTGATGCAGCACTTTTCCCTTCATTTTTTTTAGAAATGCATGATTTGCACGGCTAGATGCAACATGGAATATCCTGCTCAACTACCAGACCATTTAAGTGAGATGCACAACTCCTTGGCATCTTCTTTTTTTTCTTTTTTTTTGGTCTAGATCAGAAAACATAAGTGAAAGACGATTAGGACAAAAATCGTAGAACATGAAAATGCATACGTATACGCGTTTATAATTTTTTTATCAAATGTAATGATGGGAGGATATGATTCACTGTTGTTCATTTGCATCCCTAATCGAACTGGCAAAATACTAAACTTGCAGCAAAACCAAAGCGTACCCTTTGGAACCCGGGCTCCATGCTCTCAGACAACACGACCACCACAGGAGACTCGCTCCCGCTCACACACATCAAACCCTTCCATATTATCAGAGCAGTCGTTGCTATGATGCCTGCACCATCAACATAAGAATAAACAAAGATCAAGACTTCTTTCAAGGGTACCCAATCATCAAATAGACCGATAGACCCGAAAATGGTGTCAAAAGTTGATCTTTCCGCTCCTCCAAGAAACACCCAGACGACAAAATGGAAAGATTTGATGCGAAAATGGCGACAAGATTATGGTTTCGCGCCTCGATATGAATTGAAGGGCATACCGAGAGTAATGGCTTGATCGAAGACGCGTCGGAATCGAATGGAGCGGATCGAATCAAGGGCTTCCCTTATTCTCTCCATCTCTGATCTCCCCCTCTCGTTCGGAGCTTGGAAATGACCGGAGAGAGCTTAGAAATGACCGGTGTTGACTCAATGGCACCTTTCACCAGCCCTGCTTCCTAAAAGGGATATTGACGTATAGGTCCCTGTACAATATCGTAATTACATTCCGTTCCGAATCGTTCATATCTATGTTTACACAAAAACCCCGTTCGGCTCTTAGGCTAAACTTCTCTTCGGGGAATTTACCCTCCTTAATCCATTTTTCTTCTCTCCCATGTGGACCTCACTTTATTTTTAAAAAAAAATAAATAAATCAATTCTCCATCATCAATTCCATCAAAAAATAATATATTATACCATCATATCATATAAAAATTATAAACTACTTGACTTGTACTCACTTTTCCAAACTTCAATGCAATCACATCACAATAACTACTCACTTTTTCAAACTTCAATACAATTATATCACAACAAACCCACTTCTAACTCACTCCCAGTTTAACCCTCTATCCAAACACCAAAACACAAAAATGGGGTACCCTCTACCAGTTTAACATGCCCTAACCCGCGTACCAAACACACCCTAAGGCCCCGTTCGGGATGTGGGTTACCGGCGGGTTTGGAGAGTTTACCCCCCTTAACCCACATCCCCCTCTCTCCTCGTAGGCCCCACTTTATTCCCTTTTTAAAAAATTAAATAAATCTATTTTACATCATCAATCCTATCAAAAAATAATATATTATATCATCATATCATATAAAAATTATAAGCTACTCCACTTCTACTCATTTTTCCAAACTTTAATACAATCACATCACAATAACTGCTCACTTTTTCAAACTTCAATACAGTCATATTACCTCAAACCCACTTCTAACTCACCCCCAGTTTAACCCTCTATCCAAACACTAAAATCTAAAACCGGGTTACCCTCTACCAGTTTAACCTGCATTAACCCACCAACCGAATGCACCCTAAGGGTGTGTTTGCTACGCAAGTTATGGTGGGTTAAATTGGTAGAGGGTAACTCATTTTTGTGTTTTGGTGTTTGGATAGAAGGTTAAACTAGGGGTGGGTTTGTTGGGATATGATTGTATTGAAGTTTGGAAAAGTGAGTAGTTATTGTAATGTGATTTGTATTGAAGTTCGAAAAAGTGAGTAAAAGTGGAGTAGTTTATAATTTTTATATGATATATATTATTGTTTGATGAAATTGATGAAAGAGAATTGATTTATTTAATGTTAAAAAAGAGAAAAAAGTGGGACCCACATGGGAGAGAAAAAGAACGGGTTTTGGGGTACCCAAACGAGGCCTAAAAATGCATACCTCTGTGTTACATATCATATACCTAGCAAAGCTAGTAAAGTAAATTAAAAGAGAACGGTCATTTAAGCAAAGTGGATCCTCTGTTGTTACAGCACCTACTATAACGCAGGGGAGTCGCTCGATGAGGATCAGGACGCGCATCAGCCATCCTCAGTTGCCTCCGAGCGTCATTTGATCTTCATCGAGGGGCTCTCCTGTGTTACAGCAGGTGCTGTAACAGCAGAGGATTCGCTCCCGTTGAAAGGCATAGTTGGGCTCAATATACAAAACGAGGTTATGCTTTGAGCTCCAGCCCAATAGATCTTGTGCAAAAGAAATCCAAATAAAAGCAAAAGTCTACCAACAAGCTAGAAGCACTAAAAATACGAAAAACATTCAAAAGCATCAGTGTGTAACCCTTTTTGAATTTAAACAATCAATACCTTGATAGGAGAGGTTATCTATATATTATCAATAATAAGTTTAGAATTATTCCAAAATGACTGCAAAGTTCCTTCCATCCCATCCAAATAAGGAAAGAAGGGTGTAGCGGACACTAGAAAAAAGGAGTCAACATGCCATAATACGCCATGTGCTAACTTTGAACTCCTCTAAAAGTATCAGTCACCCAACCCATCGCATTGTTGATAGTTTTATCAGAAGGGATTAAAAGAAGCAGCACTCGATGATGAAATGTGGAACAAAGTCCATATCATTAAGGAAAAGAGGGCACCTTGAGACAATATACATACCCTTTCTCCTCAAGCTAGCTTGGGGTAACCGGGTAAGAGGTTGTCATGAAAGCAAAGCCAACTGAAGAAAGACACTTGGTTAACTATCCTTTTATGCCCATAAAGACAATAAAAAGGGTCAACAAGACCACTATTCCCTATATCTCTGTAGCATAACTTATTGGAGAAGTTGCAAAGAACCAAAGAGGTGTAATAGAGCATGCTAATTGCAGTGGTAATCTTATTAAATCCAAGGAGAAATAGGTTATGGTTCCAAAAAAGTATGCATAGCAATGTTATGATTCTCAGGTCTGTGGATGTTGTGTTTCGAAGAATTGGATTTGCTATCCAAAAGAGATTGGCGATCAAGCTTGTTGCACGTCTCCCGTCAATCTCAATGTATCAACAAACATTGGCATTGAAAATGATAAATGACGATTCTTACAAAAAAAAAAATAGGTCTTCCTTACCTCTACAAAGTGATTGTGTTTTATTACATAGAGGTTTAGCTTAATTGTATCTAGATGCATGGGCCTCAAAGTCATGCCAATCATGACATGGTTGCTCGAGCTTTAACAAAATAGAAGTAAACAGAAAATATTTTTACTTAAATTTTTGAAATGGTAGAAATATAGAGAAACCTCCATAGAAATAAAAAATTTATTTCCTTGAAAATAAATCGAAGGGAAATTGAGTAAAAATCAGTAATCTATTGAGTAAAAACCAATAATTTATGTATTCTTATTGGCAATAGTTTTTTTTTTCACTTCTTAGGTCATTAACCCTCGTTGATATTATTCTCAAATTACTATTCATTTTTTACAGTGGAAGGTCAAAAATCGAATCATGGTCCTTTTGGTCCGTCCGGTAACTGGATTGGATTGGAGTATCCCCAGTGAATAGTTGTTCGGAGGGTTAGGAGTGTTGGAATGGTAATTGTGATGTGATATAACATTGATTATATGTTATATTCACTTTTTTAATAATTATAATATCTTTTTATGTTAATAATTTTATATGAACATAATTTAAAAAAACAATATAACAAAGAAATTATAAGGTCAATACAAATAATCCCATCCCAAGTTGGAAAGGTTGAAACGAGGGTTATGCCGGTGTACACCAGCAACCAAATAATCCTGGGAGGCGTGCGGTTGGAATTTTCTTGTGTTAGAAGTTGAATAAAAACCACTACTCAGTGGATGTTGTTAAGTAATCAAACATTTAACCCTCCTTGATACGATTCCCACTTTCCATCCATTTCCAAGAGTAGGTCACACAAAAAGAGAGAGAATAATTTCCTCCTATGGAATAGGAAGTGAAAAGAAAAACAACTAATCCATGGATTTTGTTAGGTAATCAAGATATTTACCTTTCCAACATCTATATTTAAGATAGTATAATATGATCTGACCTCAAAAATCATTCGGACTCTTAAATACAGTCAAAATAAACCTGTCAATAATTTTCCTTATTAATAATCAGCTTTTTTAACCCAAGAAAGCAAGCATCCTGAGAAAGTGGGACTTGAAAATAATTTTTTTAATAATGGTTTTAGAAAACTGCAAGCCACCACTTTTTATATTTAAGCATTAACAGCACATAACCATCAACCAACAACAAATATGACATGATAATAGATGACATAGAAAAAAAATCATTATTCAATTATCAATAAATAATAAACAGCAATTCATGCCTCCTTTGGGGTCTGGCAATTAACTCAACCGATTACAAATGATAACAAAATATTGGCTCAGCAGTCTGTTCCACATGTCTAAGATGGTACAGATTTCTACCGACGAAATTATTTACTGAATATGTGGGAACTCGGTCGAATATGGATTTGAGCAAAAATCCACGTAACCAACCCTACTTATAATGGGAGAAGGCTTCACCATTTTTTTGATAAGTGGGAACTCCAATCTGCATACAGGCAAACAATTATTAGTCATCTCAGTTCTTCCAAATGAACTTCAAAATGCTTTCTTTTCATAAGACACCAAGCCGTGCACCCCTCCTTCAACCTGCGCGGCTCCGGTTCGAACCTGGAAAAGAAATGAAAGTCAAGATTTTAGAATTTCTTTTCAGAAAAAAAGGGGTTCAAACTTTTGGCTTGCCAAACAACAGCACATGTATTATAATCAGAATGAACCCTGTCCAGTGCCAGCAATTAAAGCTTGGAGGAAAATAAGGAAAATAACTCGAAGCCGCTGTTTTGAGAATCAAATTAGTAGAACTCCCATGAATTCGGATTTAATACTCTAAATTGCCACAAGAAGATTCATGTCCACATCGATAAAGAAGATGAGATTGAGAATACCACAAGGAATCCATCAATGCACAAACCATGCGACCCACTAATCAGAGCAAGAGCATATAAAGTTACAAAAGGCTGCATGGAATAAACCTTGGATTGCAACCAACATCGATTCCTTTATTTATGCTCGACTAAACCTCTTGACAGTGAAAATTTCATTCTCATTGAAAACATAATCCCACTTCCAATAAAGTTGTATTGTATTTATACGACATAACGCCACTTAATTACAACGAGTTTATAAATGCCCCCATACCGAAAAGGTTTAACGTATTAAACTTTAGTTATAGTCAAGTACTACACGCTTTACTCCTTTCCAAGTGTGCACCAGATAAAGGAATGGGAAAAGCTCTAGAATCCACTCTCCTTTTAGTTTAATTTAACTTATGATTCCACTCCTACATAGCCGACATGGAAAAAAAAGGATCATACCTCCAGCCTCAACTCGTTTGATCTCAACAGCTGGCGGGCCGATTGCAAAGAGCTAGCACCTAGATCTTGAAACCCTTGTTTTACAGCTTGCATGGTGTATGGTATAAAATTCAACACAGATCCCTTGTCAGCAACCGCACCTACAACTCCCTGAGCAATCTTCAGCTTTAGCTTGTCGCCTAGATACCGAGCATCGCTTCCTTTTGTCATTGCTTCAAGAGAACCCATACCCCTATATTTCTTCACGCGTTGACCATTCTGTTCAGAGGATAGATGTGAATAAGTTTCACAAGAAGAAAGGTTAACTGTGTGACTGATAGGTTAACTATGTGACTCATATCACAAAAACAGAATGACAAACTGAAAATGTCAAAAGAATGACATGAAAGAAATGCGTCCCACTTCCATGTGGGAATGTCATGAAAGAATGTTTGCAATCTCACTTCAGGAAAGCCCCCAGTGGGAACAAATACAACGACTGGAAACTTCTACAACACATGACCAATACAGTATCTAGACAAAGAAAGCATATTAACAATGCACATTAAGCAAATTAATCTGAATCTGGATGGTGATGCCACGACACAAATTAATCTGATGTACTTGTGAAACCCCCAACCACCAAGATTTGACCATAGAAGTTTGGGAAGAATGAATCGCATAAAGTGCTGCTTGAAGCTCCTCAAACAGGCAATTTTTCTGAAAGTGAAAGTTGGCATGTTTGGTTATTCTAGTGGCCCAGTGGGCGTGCAGGCAGAAAAAGTCAAGTAAGTCTTAAATAAGAACTCGATGTGAAATAACACTATAACAGTCACCTTATCTGAGGCTTTAACATTAAACATTTTATGAACAATACATTGTTATATAAATAGTAACTAATTCAATGGTCTGATGGGAAAGCAGTGTGTCTACCATCCAAAAGACCAAGGTTCAAATGCCTCATCAAGGAGGGCAACCTTAGATAGCTGACAGGCAGCATAAAAAATAGTCGGATCTTTCAACATGGATTTGTTAAGAATCCATGTAGCGACCCTGCTTAAAGTGGGAGAAGGCTTTACCATTTTTTAAATTATTATATAAATAAGAATCGTTTTTCTACTCATAAACCCGACATAGTAGGATCCGTGTGTAAAAAAGGATAGTTAGATGCACAAAATATCAGAAAGGTTCACGGCAAGCTAGAGTTTTGTTAGAAGATAGTTCACCATCAAAGGAAAAAATAAATCAAGTGATGAAATAAAGAAAAAGACGTGCTAAACAGAATCGCATACCCTATATTCATATGCTCCAGGAGCTTCAATACTTCCAGCTAAAAAGCTTCCCATCATTACAGTGGAGGCCCCTAGTACCAAAGCCTTGACAATATGGCCTGAATTGGATATTCCGCCATCAGCAATGACAGGAATACCATGGCGCTCAGCAACAGAAGAAACCTTGTAAACAGCTGTTGCCTGCAGTTTATACATAAAAAATAATTAAGGTGACACGTCGTCGAAAATAACTTGCACAAACCACAAGTTATGTAAATTCAACATTATTGTAGCAATTACTGAGCAGCCATTCCATAACTTCATCTTCATTTCATCAAGCAAGTGAGGTGTTTGTGCCATTTCATATCTTTGTTAAAGGCTAACAGATGATCATTAGAGGTTAGTGACCATCCCAAAAACTAAATATCAATGCAAAGGGATTACAAAAGAAAGTTACAACTTTCCATCCTATGGTCTCCAATAATTTAGGCACCGACCTGATTACATTCTCAACTGGCCGACCTGTAAATAACCTAATTTCTATGTAATCAAATGGCCCCAATTGCCACAAACACTTCTGCTTTCACATGTAAGTTGATCCACTCCCATCCAAATTCCCACTCTGAAACTGAGCTAGGAGTCAAAAGAGGGCACATCAATCAAAGGGATATCTCCTCCAAAACTCACTAGCAAAAGAGAAGGTCAGTCCACAGGTACACTTTTATCACCAGTCATTTGTGCCAAAAAAGCCAAATGAGGATTGATCGAGCCCTTGGCCTTCCAGTATTGGCAAAGCACATTAATATCAGTTCCCGCAGGAAAGTCCAACTTATTATAAACTGCGAAGACAGAGAACCTCTCCCCATTCCACACCCAACAATCACACATGCTCGCTCTTGGTGTGTACCCTTCAATTAAAGAAAAGCATTGCATGCAATCATTGATATTATATCATCAGAGTAATTATAAAAAAAACCAGTCTAACCTCCCCAACCATCTTAATAATGTGGCGCAAATCCGCTACTTACTCATTGAGGTCAGCCATAATATCCATCAAACATGGGAACAAGTCCCCAATCCGACCAGCTCTCTCATCTAAATGAAAATGAGAAAGGTGGTACATCGACCAGCTTTAGAAACAGAAAATCAAATAATCCCTTTATGAAAGAGATGTTTGTTTAGAGAGGTTGAATCTCTTCACCAGATCAAAATACCCAAGAAGATATGGTGTTCTTGAAAGCAACATTCAAAGACAGTGGAATGACCAATGGATCATATATCGACAATGCTAAAAAGCAATCACAAAAATACGAGCCCACCTTCCTTGGATAAACCTTAGCAGACCAACCTTCTAGCAGATGTTCCATCTTCTTTGAATATCGAGCTCCAATCCACCACCTCTAGCAAGATAGTCCCTCATAGTTAATAGGGGTCAGCAGAGATAGCAAAAAACAGAGCAATCATCAAGATGGAAAGTGATAAAAACACAACTTATTATGATTGGCCTTCATATCTAATGCACCCCCAAACAAATCCCCAAAATATCTTACTTCTCCTCATCGTGTCCCCCTTCAATTACGAACATTGTGTCATCAACATACTGCAAGAGGAGATGAAGTGCCGGAATTGAGGCCACCCAAGAATCCAAACAACAGTTTTATCTTGGATATGCTAGAATATAGAAAGTAGTCGGGACACACACTGCATCCAGAAACCCACAAGCGTGAAAAAATACCTTTCAGCAAACAACTCAGCATTTAAGCTGGGGGTGTAGCACTATCGCCCATCCACCATTGATGGCAACATTGCTTTGGCTTCTAAAGGGTTTACCGGGGGTTAGCATTGTCACACATCCACCAAAGCACCATCATCCTTTACACCAACACCGGTTTCATCACAAAAACAACACCACCCATGTCCTACACCACAATGATAATGACCAAAAAACCCATCAAACCGCCACATCCAAGGACGGACCATTTAATGGTAGATTGATGACCAAGAACAACTCCATTAATGAGCATGTCCAAATACTGAAAGAAACGACCTTGATTAATGACCATGTCACCTGCATACTACAGTATTGCAGACAAGTCAATATCTCAAGAATGTGACAGCACGTCCAAGTCCCAACATCACACCTTATTGATGAGGACGAGGCAGAGTCGCCCCATCTCTAATACTTAAGCACCCCATCGCACATGATGTCGACGTGCAAGCTTGCAAAAGTCGGTACTCAGATAGGCCGCCAAATATAATAAATTAGCAATCATGCAACTAATCTTTAGTCAATTTTATATCTTTTTAATTATTTTAAATATATAAATCATCTCAATGTACCCACTTTAATGGTCTGGTGGTAGTGTAGTGTGCCTACCACTCAAAAGCCCATGATTCAAATCCCTCATTGGGATTACGTTTGGTAGCCAACAACCAACGAAAAAAAGTCAAATCTTTCAACATGGACTTGAGCAAGAATCCATGTAGTCGGCCCTATTTAAAATGGGAGAAGGCTTCATCATTTTTATATCACTCAATTTTATACATATAATTGAATTCCAATAAAACATTAAGCATCGTAAATTTTATTTTAATTTTTAAAAATTAAGCAAAAAAACATAAATGACGGTCAAAAAAAGTTTAAGGACTATTGACCTACAGATCTTTATTCAATCGACCACCCCACCGAACAATCAAATCAAATCAGCTAGCCACTCTAATCGCTCAAGTTTTACCAGCTTGCCAACATGAAGGATAAATTCAAACTGAAGCAATCGGTCCATCATTGCAAACAAAAGACACATGGCCAAGATCATCTCTTAAAGAAGATGAATCACGTCCCCCGAGAAATCCCTACTCATAGTCCCCTTGATTTAGTCCAAGAGATTATCCCTCTACCCGGTAAGTGGTAGACTGGTAGGTGCCCTCTTATAAAACAACTCTCCATTCATGTAAGAGAAGTAACCCAACAACGCATGCATTCCCCTCGTTTCATGTATCCAGTAGGTGTTCTCTCCCAGAAGGCAACCCACAATCAATGTATAGGATCAACAAAGATCAGCATTCTCACGCTCATGTTGCTTGTAACCAACCTTCAAACAAATGTAGTTTATCACAAGATCTCAACAATCTCCGGGGGAGGCAGATCTCGGATTGCCTCACTCATGCATCCGAGATCATTGCGGACTGGCGGAGGAGGGATAAGCACGGTGTGTTATGGAAGGTGGACTTTGCGAAGGCTTACGATAGCCTTGATTGGAGATTCCTTTGGTCGGTGCTTCGGAGAATGGGGTTCCCAGAGAAGTGGATCACTTGGATGAGGCGGTGTGTAACCACGTCCTCTTTAACGGTCATGGTGAATGGTCGCCCGGAGGGGGCTTCGTCCAACCTCGGAGGGGGTGCGCCAGGGTTGCCCTCTTGCTCCTATGTTGTTTGTCCTCGCAGCGGACGTCCTGGCTAATATCGCGCTTCGTGTTGTCAAATGCGGGCTCTCAAATGGTTACTCGAGGGAGGGCTTACAGGTTCCGCTCCTGCAGTACGCCGACGATACCCTCTTCTTCATTGAAGGGGATTTGGCAGAGGGAAATGGCATGGTCGTGGCTCTAGAAATATGTGGCGAACTGTCCGGGATGCTTAAGAATGCTGATAAATCGAAGATCGTCCCTATCGGTCTCTCTGTGCAGGAAGTCGATGCTTGTGCGCAAGTGCTGAGCTCGGTATGCAATCCTTTGCCGATGGACTATCTGGGGATGCCCTTGGCTACGGGCAAAACGAGGACGAGAGATTGGCTCAGAGCCGTGGAGAAGGTAGAGGCGAGGTTGGCGGGATGGAAGTCGGTTGTTTTATCGGGGGGGGGGGGGGGGGGGGGGGGGGGGGCGATTGATCCTCCTCAAAGCGGTCCTTTCTTCCATTCCGATTTATTCCTTTCGAAACGGCGTATTCCAAAAGGAATTGGAGACCGGTTGGAGAAGCGGATACGTGATTTCTGAAGGATATGGTTAGATCCTCAAGCGCATCACGGAAGCGTGAGCGTCGCATCGAATACGACGAATAACGACTAGTCGCACTAGTTGTTCTATGCAGCGGAAATTAAAAAATTTTCTTGCGACGAAACCACATGATCCAAGAACACTTCTCGGATCGTTTCGTCTAAACCACAAACAAGTATTAGGTTTACCTCTTGAAGCGTGGTTGCGATCAAGTCTCTAAACAAAGAGACCTCCTGTCTCAAGTCCGATCCGACGGAGGAGACGCTTACGAGCGCGGGGATGAACCGCGTGCTTCTCGCAATCCATGTTGATGATCCAAGCGACGGATCTCCTGATCTCGACACACGAGATCCGATGTCTTCTTCACGAGCGGGGCGCACCGAAGGAGACGGAGATCCACGAGCAAACCATCGGGCAGCATAACGACGATGCCGCGGCGATGGAGTACCTCTCTAGGGCACCCATGGTGGACGGCCACATGAGAGAGATAGAGAGAGGACGTGTAGAGAGAATGAGAGAGAGAGAGAGAGATTTGTTGCCTCAACTTATGTGTCTAGAAGAGCAATGGGGTGCCTCTCCTTTTATAGGGTTTTGGGATCCATGGATCTCAATCCATGTGTCAACACAAATCCAATGGTCCGCATCAATTTGTGTTTCTTTCAATGGTCATGATTTGTTGCTAAAAACACAACAACAATTAATTTAATTTAAATTAAATATATGTTGATAAATCAACACAATTTAATTACAAAATTAAATCATCAATACATGGAGATAATGAAAGGAGAGAAAGCCTCCTTCCATGTGGAGAGGGGGGACGGCCTCCCTTTCCTAATGGGAGTGGTGGCCGTCCACCCTCCTCCATTAGGAAGGTGGCTATTTCACCTTTTATGTAATCTCCATTATTTGCAACAACTTTTGTTGCAAATTATTTCACAAAAAATAAATCCAATTTATTTTGTGAACATTGCAATCATGCCATTGAAAATTTGTGAATCACATTCACAACTCAAAACAAAATGTAAATTACATTTTCAATTTGATGTCCAATGTGAATCCAATTCACATTAACATTTAATTAACAAATGTAAATTACAAATATCTCTCTCTTATATATTATAAATCACATTTATAATATATATGACTAATATGGATATTGCTATCCACATTATTCATATCCATGATAATTAAATCATATTTAATCATCTTGGATCTCTATTCTCTTGTGTCCAAATAATATGAATCACATTCACATTATTTACATCTTTGATAATTAAATCTCATTTAATTATCTAAGATAACTCTCTTTATAATATGAATCAAATTCATATTACTCATGATAATTAAATCACATTTAATTATCCATTTTCTCAATGCTCGGATACATATATCAACAATAGAATTATCCATAAACTCCTTCAAGGATAATGCGCTTTCTCTGCAGATACTTGGAGATAAGGACAGGGCGATTGTATTGTTCCACGTATAGTGACATGGATATTGAGATCGTATCTCAAATCCAGATCGCGGGCCTCCCATAGATGCTTGATTAAATCAAGACCGTAAATCTAATCTTCTCATTGTATCTGAATCACATTCAGATCAATGTCCAACACTTGGACCAAGATCAGATCACTTCTCTAATGAGAGGAGTCACTAAAATCCAGACCCGTTTCATCACTCCCTAGGAATGGAAGCGTCATGGTTATACAATCGTTTATGATCACATCACCCTCAGGTATTCCCAATACCTGTACATCCTGCATACTGGAAGACTCAGACTAAACCCGAAGTATTCGATCAACTTTATACTGTCTACTTCATGGTTTTATCAGTAAGTTTCTCATTCGATCATTGGGAGTCGGTATCGATCATATACTTTCCAAAAGCATATATCATACCTAGGTCTTGATCATATACTTTCCAAAAGTATATATCAAACCTACAAATTCAGTCAAGCTTCCAAAGCGAGACGACCGTGCGCACGGAATTTGATTCTTCCCAATATCTCATGAGTGAGCTCATGTCTTCCGGTTCAGTAACTGAACCTGTATGATCCCTTTGAGAGATCGTATTACTCATATGCCCTTATATGCACACCAGCGCGCCGGTGTATAGACCTTGATTAGGTCATCAACCTATTGGTCTGCCAAATGTACATACTTAGACATATAGCAACACATCTGTCTCTGGTCAGAGGATGCGTGCCTATATCATGACAGCATATGATATAGGACTTTGGTTATCTCGATCTCGTTAAGTCAAATCTTTGACCTAACTAATCTGACACCTCCGAATCTCTATTCCTATGCAGAGGACCTGCATCAAGAGGTTGGTCAGATATCAGCCTTCAGAGATAAGGATTGCCATCTCCTACTCAGGCTGGAGATCATCTCTTAACAATCATTTGACGGTGCTTGATGAGTCCTCAATCTAACTCTTTAGATATTCACCCAAGCACCAGCCTCTATGATTCAATAGTTGAATCAACAGTTGTATGATCATCAAGATGGCCATGGTACATAACCCTAATTGTACTAAGGGACCTATTATGCAAATTATGTATTCTTCATTTCAGATTAAGGAGTGAATTGCAATAACATTTATTGCATAATGGCTCGCCGTGGGCTCGCATTTCCAACAGTTTCTTATGGGAAAAGCGGAGGGGGTCGAGGGGCATTAATCTTGTTGTGTGGGAGGATATTACGCTCAAGAAGAACCAGGGAGGGTTGGGAGTGAAGTCTCTCAAACAAATGAACGAGGCTTTGCTGCTTAAGTGGGCAAGCAGAATTTGGGGTCCTAGGGAGGAACTTTGTTGTGCCGTGTTACGCAAGATTTATGGTGTTGGGGGTGCGCCGTCGACGCCAGATGCTCTGTTGGACTCTCCCACTCCCTTCTAGAGGGGGGTCGTGGAGGTTTTCTTGAAGAATATAACGTTGTTTAGGCCGATCCTTGGTGGGGGCGAATCCTTCGCTTTTTGGCCGGACAATTGGAGGGAGGGGGGGTTTGCTCGCGGTTCCCGTGATTGTTTGCTCTCGTTGAAGACAAATTGGTGTCGGTTGCAGCTTGCTGGTCGGATGGAAATTGGTACATGACCTTCTCCGCTAATTTCTCCGACCAGAGATTGGAGGATTTCTTGACCTTGTTGGATGCTATCAGGAAGGTGGGGCACCCATCGGAGGGGAGAGACCGCTGGAGTTGGCGTGCGGGTCCATTCACGGTTAATAAGGTTTTTGGGGCTATTTGCAGGCCGCCGCCTTCCCGATTGGAGATTCTGATTTGTAATTATGTATTCTTTTGGGCTCTCAAGCTTCCTGAGAGAATTGATTTCTTCTTATGGTTGTTCCGGAAACAGAGGCTGATGACGAGGGACCGATGTGCCAGGCTGGGAGCCACCTCTGACAGGTGCCTTCTTTGCGATGAGACGATTGAATCCGTTGAGCATTTGTTCTTCAAGTGCCCCATGGTGATTCGGATATGGCAGGAGACCAGTCTGGCCCAGTGCTGCGTTGAGGATCTCCAGACGTTCTGCGGCGCGCTACTGGCCAATAGATTTAGACCTAGGAGGGAGATGCTTTATCCTCTGGCCGTATTGTGGGCTGTTTGGTTGGGTAGGAATGCTTTGCCTTTTCTCGGGCCAACGCTTCTATAAGGAAAACGTGGGGACTCATGCCAAGAGTTTGGTGGAGGAGTGGATTTTGTAATTGCTCTCTCTTTCGGTCGTAGTTTTTGTATTTTCCTCCTTGTTTCTGTTTTCGCTTTTTGAATAAAAGATGGGGCGTGGATTTTGTAATTGCTCTCTCTTTCGATCGTAGTTTTTGTATTTTCCTCCTTGTTTCTATTTTCGCTTTTTGAATAAAAGATGGGGCGAACACCAACGAGTGTATCCCCCTCATTTCAGGATTTCAAAAAAAAACAATCTTGCGTAAAGTGACCTTAAGAACCACTCAAGCAAACAACATTCGAGCATGAAGTGCAATTGAGAAGAAATCCCAATACAAACACCAAGGACACATGCTTGTTGCATCAGTCTAATAAAAGCATCCCCACCCCATCCCTCGATCTTTCTCCCCAACTCATCCATCCACCATAAGTGTAAGAACCTCATATCATATTTTTTCCATTTCATATCTTTATTTCCTTTCATCAACAATTGGTAAGTTTTACTTTACATGTTTGCAAATTTCCAAAGAAAATGTTTTGCTCATTTATATTTTTTGAAAGTAAACTTTTTCCATAAATAATTTATAAACCCCAAAAACAGAAATCATCTTTTTTTCTAAAGTAATACTCTATTGTTTATATGGCAGCCATTGCCCACATCCAATGGTACACAATAATTACATCCGTAAAAGCAAAACCACTTATTGTTTTTTAGTAAAAACACAAAAAAAACTCTTCATTATTTGCACGAGTTATTAAACGAGAAATAGAAACAAAGAAGAGTTAATAGTTTGACGTGTTTACTCCTGAACATTTTGCATCATAAAAAAACATTCATTCAAAGAACATATTTCCAGTGACTTAAACATGACTAATCTTGATTCTTGCCCCAGTCTGAAAGAAACCATTAACCATTTTTCAGTAATTTGGATTACATTTTTCAAGGAAGATATCATTATACAAGGCCAAACAGTTGACCAAAAGTTGTATTAATCAGCAAACAACCTAGCCTTAAATTCTGCAAGGTGAAATGAATAAAAACTGAAATGTAAATCAACATTTAAAAAAGTCCATGTGACAATGATTTTTTTCTGAACTTTTTTTTCTTTCACGAGTATTCCAAGTATCTAATTATGCAAAAGAAAGAAACACTAAAAAAGCTGCAACTAGACATTCATATCCTTATTCCCATATATGTCAGGGATGCATCACATTTTCTTTGAAAGGTAAAAATTGAACCCTGGTCGTGGAGCCCACATTCTAAACCATCCACCATGACACTTCTAAGAGTGGATTTGCCAACCCTATATTTTAATCTAACTTCAAAGAATCACGCTATGTAGTCAATTCTGACCAACTATCCAACCCCATTGCTATATTAGTTCTGCCTAAAGAAAACACTGCCAAAAAGTATTCTTCCACCTAAACAAAGCACTGCATACCAAAAGCGTGCACCACTTGATGGTTAAAGACTCGTGCAATGAAATCAAAAAGTGCAACAAAAGAACCTTTATCTCACAATAAAGAATCCTCCTCACCCCAACCCCAACTGAGAACAAAGAGAACCGAAAATATCACATGCTCAAAAGAACTTCTTCCTCCTAAAAAATTAGGTCCCAACTTGCCACATCCTGAAAAGGATCCTGCAAGTCATTGATGTGTTTACGTATATTCACAATTCCAAACACACATGTAGATCTTATGGAACAGTTTAACAACAGTTCCTCGCTCACCTGGCCTCTACCGACGGCACAAACCTCCTGCGTGGTGCATATAGATCCTGATCCCATGCCGACCCTCAGCCCATCAACACCAGCTTGTATCAGATTCTCCGCCTGGTACATCGTGACCACATTCCCCCCGATGACATCCACATCTGGATACCTCCCTTTCACATACTTCACCATATCCAGCTGATAGCTCGAGTTCCCCTGCGAGCTATCCAGCACCACAACGCTCACTCCTTCCTTCACCAGATACTCCAACCTCTCCTTATCCTCCTCTCTTGTCCCCACCGCCGCACCGACGAGGTACCTCCCATCAGGCCCGAGCGATGGGGCACCGAGCGGCGGATAACTCCTGATCCTTTCAACATCCTCCCTCTTAACAACATCCACTACCTCCCCGGACTCCTCGTCCATGAGGCACACGCAGTCCGCTGCGCAATTCTCCACTAGAAACCCCGCGAGCCGCTCAAGGTCGTACCCGGAAGGGACGGAGAGTGGAGCGGGGCGCATGTAGGAGGACACGGGGAGATCTGAGGTGGATTGTGCTTCGAGATCAGGACGGGTGACGAAGCCGAGGGGTTTGGAGCGGGAGGTACCATCGGCCGTGACGAGGGCGATGCCGGAGGGGGGGAGGTCGTCGGGGTGATCGAGGCGGTGGGAGGGGTGGAGGATGAGGAGGGGGTCCGAGACGAGGGGGAGGCGGCGGGACTTGGCGGATCGGAGGAGGGCGGCCTGGTGGGAGGGGGTGGTGTTGTAGTGGAGGAAGGCGGCAGCACCGAGAGAGGCCATGGCGGCGGCCATGGGGGCCTCGGAGACGGTGTCCATGGGGGAGGCGGCGAGGGGGAGGGAGATGGGGTGGCGGCGGGAGAGGAGGGAGGAGAGGTCAACGGCGTCGGCGGGGAAGTCGATGAAGCCCGGGAGGACGATGACGTCGTCGTAGGTGTAGGAGAAGCCCTGCGAGAACAGGCGGGAGGCGGAGAAGCCGTCTTCTCCTTCCATTGTTGGGGAGAGAGCAGTAGGGTTTGGGAGGGAAACGATGTTGTGTATGGTTTTGACCAGAGGAGAGAGTCCCAACAACTGCTGTGGTTCATCTTTATTGGGCTGGGGATTTAAATAAGGGATATTTACACACATAATATTGAGTAATTTCTTAATTAGCTCAGAACCTTCAGTAATCACGAATTACATACAAGAGTCCAAATAATCGCTTCATTTTACACCAACAATCTTCCGTTAGTTTAGTTCATTAACTCAACCAGATGGCTGAGTTGATCTAACCCAATTCATGATTTAATGGTTGAGATTAATCCAAAGAAAAAGAAAGGAGAGGAGAGGAGGATGTGGGTTCGATCATGGAGCTTGCAGCAGGCGGAGGGGGTTGCGGGACGGTGGCTTGACCTGGGCGGGCCGAGGAAGGGGGGAGGCGGACGCGCAAGGGGGTCAGGGGTGGCCGGCGGGCAGGGATGCTGCTCGGAGGACAAAGAGGGGAAGGAGGAGGAAGGGGATTACGGTTATATTTGTAAATAATTGAAACTTAAGGGTGTGTTCGGATATAAGGTTAACCCACCCCGGGGTGGTTTAACTCTCCAAACCCATATTTTCTCCCTCCACGTGGGCCCCACTTTATTCCCTTTTTAAAAAAATAAATAAATAAAATTTACATCATCAATCCTATCAAAAAATAATATATTATACCATCATCTCATATAAAAAATATAAAATACTTCACTTCTACTCACTTTTTCAAACTTCAATACAATCACATCACAATAACTACTCACTTTTTCAAACTCCAATACAATCATATCATAATAAACCCACTTCTAACTCGCCCTCAGTTTAACCCTCTATCCAAACACCAAAACCCAAAAATGGGTTACCTGCAACCAGTTTAACCCACCTAAACCCACTATCCAAACACCCCCTAAGGGTGTGTTCGGTTGGGGGGAGGGGGGTTATCCCCCACTTTGGATGGTTACCCCCAAAACCCATATTCCTAAGCCAATTGTGGGGTCCATCATCTTTTCATCAAAAAAATATATATTATACCACCATATCATCTCAAAATCATAAAACGCTCAATTTCTACTCATTATTTCAAACTTCAATACCATCGCATCACAACAACTACCCACTTTTTCAAATTCCAATACAATTATATCATAATAACTACCCACTTTTTCAAATTTCAATACAATCACATCACACAAATCCTCCCAACCCTTAACCCACAAACCAAACACACAAATACAAAAAACGGGTTATCTTCCCCCAGATAACCCACGAACCAAACGCACCCTAAAGGATATAAAATATAAAATATTTGACGGATACCATCATAGTTAACAGAAAACTGGGTGAAAATTAACACGGAATTACAAGTGTAAGAGTTAAGCATTACTCAATATCATGTATATAATTCATGATTATCGAAGGCTCTTGAGATAATTATGAAATTACTCAAGATTATAAGTATAAATATCCCTTTAAATAATAGCAACGGCCTTGAAACGGGGGATGCCTTTCCAGTTTCCACCAGTCCCGCTGCCGTTGGATGGGTGCGTGATTGTTTTCCACGGAAGCTTGTCTTGGAATCTTAGACCCGTCAGCAGATGTTTATCTTGGAAAAGATTAATCCTTGATGGATGCGGGTTTTCTTTGTTCTTTCCTTTGTTTGGACATCATCTAATTTTTATTATATTCCTTTTACAGCAAAGAAATCTTTGAGAAAATTAAGGCAATTGTAGTTTTTCGAGTCTTGACTATTATTGAAATCATATGTCGAAATCAATTAAGTAGAGTCTAGGTGGAATGGTGTAACACTCAAGAATTTATTATCCAAATGAGATTCATTTTTCTACATATTATCTTTAGAAATTTTTACACCAATAACCCTGAGTAATTCTATAATTACAATCATGATCCGTGTATTCGTGAATACAAGAGAAACCTCGTATAGTAAGTAGTAACTCCATCTCACACACCATAACCCTCTATTAGTTTTCCCATTAACCCAACCATTTCATTGAGTTAATCTAACACATGGTCTATCCAAACGAATATAAAAATTTTCGAAAAAAAAACTCCCTTCTCCTTCTCAATGCCCTCCGCCCTCCCTCGGCCCTCCCTCCTGCTCCTCCGCCCTCCTACCCCTCCGCCTCCACCTCCATCCTCTCGCCCCTCCGCCCGAATTCAGGAGATGGTACTCATGCATCACCCAGTTAGTCTTAACATTGTGAGAAGCAGCATCGGCATAAAACAAAACTTCTTAATACCAATGATCGTGTCGTTGCTCATGATAGGCTCGGTGGTGTCGGTCGATTTCTAGTAGCCGTTTGCTGAGCCTCGAGTTTGAGTATTCATGTTGTACCAGCCATTGCCTCCTTCGAGAGCATCGCCTTCTCTCGCCATCAACAACGTCATATTAAAGGGAAAACGGTATTTATAGTGTTTCCAAGATAGATTTATCCATATCGTCAAAAGGGACACACGAGGTTCTGCAAGCTGGCAGCCTTGATCCACCTACCTATGTACCTCTTCCCTGTGAGGGCAAACACGCATTCGCGCATCGGCTCAGACAACTCACGTGGATGAAGGAAGAACTCGTAGAGGGTGAGCTCGAGCACATATTGGCTGAGGAACCAGAGTCTGGAGTGGTTGTTGTGAACATGACAAGCGTTGGTGTCGAATTGCTTGGTGGGGGAGTCGTCAGGGAGGAGGTGGGAGGGGTCGAGATGAAAGGCGAGGGCATACTTGGCCTCGAGGAGGTACTCGTCAGGTGCGATCGACGTTGTTGAGGGGGGAGGAGGGGAGGGGGAGCTAAGGAGGTGGAATGACTTGAGGGAAAGTTGGGGGCTGTTGAGGAAGCGCTCGATGAGCTTGTAGTCATCGGGGGGGATTGAGGATGAACCTGTGTTGGGGGGCATGCTTCTTGAGGGAGGGGATGTCGCTTGCGCTCCGCCAGCTCCTTGAGGAGGTGCTAGGGGCTGTTGCCGGGGGACTCCTGTTGTTGCGTGGGCGACGAAAGGGAGCAACACGATGGAGGAAGGAGGGTACCTCTTGGGAGGAGGAGGGAGGGTCGGACGGAGGAGAAAGGGAGGGGGAGGAAGACGAGAAGAAAAGTCAGCATGGAGCTTTGGAAAGGGGACCTCCATTTTGATGGTGGAGAAGGGGAGTTGCATCATTTGTAATTATCTTGAAGCTAACGAGTGAAAACGGTCTACATTTAACATATTCCATCAAAAATAACTGCAAAATGTATGGGTGTTAACACTGTGTCATGCCATGTAAAAATTAAGCATTATTCGAGGTTTTTGGTGTAATTCACGATTACACAGAGTTATGATTCTAATTACAGAATTACCGATGGTTATGGATGTAAATATCCCTTGTCTTTACTAGAGTATTCAAATTGGATAACAATCAAGAGAGTTTTACAGAAGTATTTAGTAGTTCTACTAATTGTCTCTATGTTTGATAATCATAAAAATCCATAGCTCCCACACACGTCACTTGTTCTCACATTTTCTTGTGCAAGGAGAGAGGGGGAGGGAGAGATGGACGGGCGGCGCTGTGTGATGATGGAGGAGGAGATGGGTTTCCTTTGGGTGGGGCAAAAGTGAGAGGAAAGTGCAGGGAGGGCGGGGAATCAAGTGGGGGATACCTTAACCGTTCTTTTCCCTTACCATCCAACGGTTGTCATTCTTTGCTCTCATCCTCTCATAAAGGCTTGCTCTCATAGGATCACTCCTCTCTCTCTCTCTAGAGAGAGAGAGAGAGGAGTGATCCTATGAGAGCTAAAACCTGTGAGAGCATGCATCTCTGGACCACATGATCCAACTAGGAGAGAGAAGGCCAGGAGAGAGAAAACAGAATCATGTGGTCCAAAATGCATGCTCTCATGCTCTCACATTTTTTTGCTCTCATATGATCACTCATCTCTCTCTCTCTCTCTCTCTCTCTCTCTCTCTCTCTATATATATATATATAGGGAAATTATCCAATGCGCACAGGGCCCATTTGAGTTTCGGTGCGCACCATTTCTTGGCCATACACGTGTATTCCCATTCGAGTGGTTACCTATTTTGAAGGATGTTGTTTTTGGAAGGAGATTAATATGCAAAGCGATTTAACAGTAAGTGTTATTCCAATTATATTTCGTCCTATAAAATAGGAAAATCGTTTTGGAAAGAAAACAATCGAATAGATGATTTCTTACAGAAAATCGAGATCCAAATGCTCATGTCATTAATATATATAGAATAGTCAAGTAAATGATTGTTGCAAGATCAGTAACATCCAAAACAACGGTCAGTAATTTATATTCATTGTATATGTTGCAGAATTCAGTAATATATACACAATGGACAAGTAAGTGCTTGTTGTGATGTCAGTAAAACCATAACCAATGGTCAGTAATTTCTATATGTATTACTACTTTGAATAGAACTCAGTAATTTCGACACAATACTCACGTAAATGGTTGTTGTGAGATCAGTAATATCCAAACAACGGTCAGTAATTTACATAACCAATGGTCAGTAATAGCTATTATGAGATCAGTAATAACAAAGTTATGGTCAGTAAGTCATGGGCATTGCTCAAGTAAGTCATGGGCATATCCAATGGTCAGTAATAGCTACTATGAGATCAGTAATAACAAAGTTATCGTTAGTAAGTCATGGGCATTGCTCAAGTAAGTGCTTGTGTGTGATGTCAGTAAAACCATAACTAATGGTCAGTAATAGCTACTATGAGATCAGTAATAACAAAGTTATGGTCAGTAAGTCATGGTCAGTAAGTTATGATCAGTAATAGCGTTTGGATCCTTAATCATCCGCGTGGAATCATTTATTTGAATTGATTCTTTCCAAAACCGTCTTCCAATTTTTAAGGACGTTGTATAATAGGAAATATAGGATTTTTTTAAACACGTCGTAGCCTATAATTAGAAATATAGTTATTGTTAATACACGTGTAAGGCCTAAAATGAGTGCTCATTGAAACGCTAATGAGCCCTGTGCGCAGTGGATAAGCCCTCTCTCTCTCTCTATATATATATATATATAGAGAGGGCTTATCCAGAGGGCACTGTGCCCATTTAGGATTTTTGAGCACGCGTTATCATCCGTGTGATGATGATCAAGCAGTTCTGAGTAAAATTGATTAATTTCTAAAATTAGCGCTAAGAATGAGTTGCCATAACCACCCACCACACATTACTCGCATTTTAATTCCTTTTTTTGAGCATCTTATATTTCCAATTATATCGAGTCCTTAAAAAAAGGAAGACGGTTTTGGAAAGATACATTTAAATCATCAATTTCGTATCGAAGAAATAATCATTGTACATTTGATCAGTAATGTAAATAATGTACTCAAGTAATTATGTGTTGCGAGATCAGTAATACTGAAACACTTGTCAGTATTTTACATATGTAATATTACATTGTACAGAGATCAGTAATTCATTCATGTCACTCAAGTAATACATATTCAGATCTCAAGTAACTATTGTTGTGAGATCAGTAATTAAGTATGCGAATTACTAATGTCCATACAATAAGTACTGATTACAAATGTCCATTTTACTGAAGTCATTTTGATTGTTACTAATGTTATAGTTACTTAATACTTTGAGTCTTACTGAAGCACTTTTTATTTACTTATATAACATTTTTAATTACTTATAATGTATCGAGTGTTACTGATGGCAATACATAAGTTACTGTCACATTATTTTTTATACTTATTCCAACTTATTTATTCCATTACCTTCTTTTACCTACAATTTATTACATGTTACTGATGCTTCTATATATCTTACTTGTTTTATTGTTTATTTTGAATTACTATCGAATCACACCTTCTTTACTTATGTAGCCTATTTAATTACTTGTAATACGTCAATTGTTACTGAAAGTCGCACATAAATTACTTAATTATAGTTATATGGTGAACATCTAAATTTCAACTGTCTTGTAGTCCATTTAGATGATGTTTTTTTGCTCTCGCTCCTCCGAATAACAGCAGCGTCTTCAAGACACCAAATTGTTGCATTATTCTGCAAGAAACAATAAGTTAATTTATATCCGTGAATAGTAATAATTGTATAAAGAAAAGCAACTCAGCAATATACTCATTTTAGTAAGAATCATTCAATGACAAGTAACATGTAATGAATTGTTAGTAAAGTTTGTTATATGACAAGTAACTTGTAATGAATTGTTAGAAACTCAACAATATACTCGCTTCAGTAAGAATCATTCAATGACAAGTAACTTATAATGAATTGTTAGTAACGTTTGTTATATGACAAGTAACTTGTAATGAATTGTTAGTAACTCAACAATATACTCGCTTCAGTAAGAATCATTCAATGCTAAGTAACTTGTAATGAATTGTTAGTAAGATTTGTTATATGATAAGTAACTTGTAATGAATTGTTAGTAACTCAGCAATATACTCGCTTCAGTAAGAATCATTCAATGACAAGTAACATGTAATGAATTGTTAGTAACGTTTGTTATACGACAAGTAACAATTGTGTTAACATTAGTAACATAAAATATCTCATTAGTAAATTACTTAAATATATCAGTAACTCAATATATTTTCAAATTAACGCATAAAAAATAACAATTATATTTACTGTAACTTTTTATTATATGAAATCAAAATACCTTCGATACAAAATCAATTAGGACTACAAATCGTGTATCAAAATGAATAAAAATGATATTGTGAATACCATTTCTCATATTTCAATCATACTTCTCGAATAAATATTGCTTACGATAAAAAATATGTATTATTCGTAATTTCTTTTGAAATATGCCGATCACAATCCATTCGCGAATTAACCATGAACGAAACCTAATGAAAAAATATTATCAAAGAAAAAACAACAATTAAAACGCATGATCAATGAAAATATAAAATCAACAATTGAAATACAATACCTTTGGCGAGCGAAAATCGTCTCCAATCGATAATAAAACACAATGATTCATGAGAACGATCGCTCGATCCCCTCTCAAAATGTGACAAAATGGATTTTTTTCTCAATACAATATCAGACGATACCAAAAAAGACTACTGCTATTTTGGGAAATTCATTAATATTCAAAATTAAAAGCATTGTCGCTACCATTGCCGTTCCTAAAATCATGGGATTAAGAGATTTAATCTAACGGTGGATAATACAGGCTCATTTTATCGCAAATGGGCACAGTGCCCTCTGGATAAAAATCCTATATATATATATATATATGAATCCTTGAAAAGATGGACTCAAGTAAATGCCATCCTTTCTGAATCAAAGAAAGCTATTATGCGAAATTAGGAGGAGGCAAATCCCTTAAAAATTCTTTTGTCAATCTTATTATTGTTCTCTGTATTATTTGCTTCTCTCCAAAACAAGACTAGCTAATTTCGATCATTTGTGTTAAAGGAGTTATTACCTTTTTAAATTTTACTTCATTTACAAGAATCCTTTCTTGTACGATATCATGTGCTCACATTTCTTATTATATTGGCTCAATATCTATTGAGTTAGATGTAACACACATACCCTTAAAGATAGTCTCACATCTAAAACTCACAAAGTGTGATAGTGTGTTATAAATGGTAGGGATTACAACTTGACAACTTGGGCTTAAGCATTTTGGGTGGTTATCAACAGATCCATTTGGACTCGAACCCAACAAGTTGTCAAGGTTGGTTTTCTTCGATAATGGATCGGAGATCTAAGCCCATGACGTTACAAATGGTATCAGAGTGGGTTCCCCATGATAGTGGAAAGAGCTACCTGAAGGGACATAAGTCAGGAGCGTGCAACCGTCACTGTCACTGGGAATAAGTGACGGGTCATGTCGCAAAGAGGACGTTGAGAATATAAGTGGGGAGGATGTAACACCCATACCCAAAGATAGCCCCACATCTAAAACTCACAAAGTATGAAAGTATGTTATAAGTGGTGGGGATCACTACTTGACAACTTGAGTTTAAACATTTTGGGTGGTTGTCAACGGATGCATTTGGACCTGAACCTAACAAGTTATCAATGTCAGTTTTCCCCGATAACGAACCAAAGACCTAAGCTCGGGACGTTACAAATTTACACAGCTAATATGGTGTCCATCATCATGACTGAAACACTTGATCTCTCGCACTTAAACTAATATTTTTGTTGGTCATGTCCCCACTCATATATATTATCTTTAATCTACCATCTTTGCCATCACTTTTATGCATCTTTTGAAAACGTCCTTTATAAATTCATTGGCTCTTCTTTTTAAAACTTAACGCAAACCTTTATTTAACTATTGTCTCAATTAAAATAAAATTTTGATTATCAGAATAAATAGCCCGCTATATGTCTTAATTGAATCTCCGGAGAAATTTGATCCATGTTAGGTTGCTAAACTATGGATTTTCACTAATTATTTGATTTTGTTGAAGTATGAAAATAAGTTTTTTAAACTATCTTCCATTCTTTAATTGTTTATAACAAATATATAAAGATATTCATAACACGATTGAGAATCATCCTTAGATTTCAAGACGAGTTCATACTTTTTCCTTTTGTAAATAAAGCCTTATTTTTTGTTTTTGTTTTTTTTAAGTTTTTACTACTTTTATATTACCAGTACCCACTTAATGGTATGATGGTAGTATAATGTGTCTACCGCACAAAAGACTCCCGCTCTTGCAGGGATTGTGTTATGTAGTCAACAACCGGCATAAAAGATGGTCGAATGTTTCAACATAGCAAGAATCCATATAACCGACCCTATTTATAGTGGGAGAATGCTTAGTACATTTTTATAGTGCTCTATATTGCCAGTGCAATCTAAAAATAATCTCTAACATTATCTTTTTAATTAGATTGGTTCTTATCTACTTTGTTAAAAGGGTTTAATCTAGTTTATACTAAGAAGTTGTCTATTTCAAACAAACTATGTAAAATCCATCGATATAATGGTGCATTCATGAAAGATGGGTATGTGGTTGATTTGTTGTCGCGATAAAGAGGAATTGGAGTGGACAACTCAGATTATTGTAGAAATGTGACAAGCCAACTAATTTCACAAGTGGCTTGAGCCAACACATAGCTCCCAGGAAGAGAATCAGATTACATCAATATGAAACTTACTGATTTTTTGGGGGGATAGAAATAGATAAATTTCCATAGTCATGTTAGCAAAAACAACTTGATCACAGATACAAATGATTATTTTTAAAATAATTTAAATTTGTATGTATTTGTGGTATTCCTTCAGATGCATGGATGTTAGTTCATAAATAGAAATATTTCCACAGCTCCATAAAATTTCTTAAACAATATATATCACATTTAATAATAGACATAAATATATTTTACATATAAATATTGTATGACTTTTTACATTACATTATTCCTCTCGGTAACTAATGTACTCTACTATACAAATACAGGAACATAAATGAGAATCATTCATTCTTATGTGGAAACAACATGGGCAATTTATCTTTGCAATGAATATGGTTTAAGGCACAATGTGGAAAATATACTAGCACACATATGTCAAATATATGATTCGAAGGTTAGATTACTCATAAAATATTGTTTAAATATTAATAAGAGAGGTTTTATGTGAATACCTACATAATTTGCTTCACCTCGTACAATAAGGGGGTGTTTGGTTTGGGAATAAATAGAATCCTACAAAATTAGGCTTAATACATAGAACAAACCGTCATTGGTTAACGATATCCAGGCTTTGGTCTTTGACGTGCATTTTTGTGGTTCGGATAGAACTGACCTGATCTCCTTTGCAATCTCTTTCGCTACCGCACCGAGGCATTATAGTGACGAAGCTAAAATGATGGGAAGCAGCGGGCACGGAAAATAAGGATGGGCAATAAGGAGAATAAGAGTCTATTCTCCGTTCGGCTGGAGTATAGGAATAATGAGAATAAGCTGGAATAAATGATATTCTCTGTTCGACTGGCTCTTTGGGGTTAAGGAGTAATGCTTGAAAGTTAGTTAATGATGTCGATTGTTATTAGATTAGGTTAATTCCTATATACCATAGATTGCAAACATATAGAGGTCACTTACACATATCCGATATTCCGCTCGGTAATTTAAAATCCAAAATCCACAAAGTTAATGTTCAATGTATGTTATTGTTTTACATTATCACATGTTTGTCACACACCGGCTCGTCGAGAATCTGATGAAGTGAAGTTGATCCGTCCGTCGTCTGCGCCATCAGTCTCTATTTCTCCTGTAGTTGTCATTGGGTTTCCGTCAACTTCTCAAAGAAGAATTCTTTTAAAGATTCCATCACATTTATTAATTTTGCTAGGAAAACATTTTATGCAAATAAGGACTCCATAGTTGGGGTCAGCGTTGATGCCCTTACTTTATATCTGCAGGATCTCTGTATAGAATGAAATGAAATGATATTTTATTGTTATTGGAATTTATTAATTGATTTAAAAGTTTAAAGCAAAAAAATTACTGCTTTGGGAAATGTGTGCAAGTCCTCGAAAAGAAGGATAACATCGTATGGACATAAGCTTCTGTACCTATGAGTCTTTGTCCGATTGCAATGAAGCATTGCCACAACTAGATTTTTTTCTAATGGAAAATTCGAATACTGTTATATCAAAAAAATAGTCACAAAAAAGTTCTGTTAATGGTTGTTAAGAATCTAGATATTAAGGTAAAATATTATTGTACAATTTCTCAAACAAAGCAGCCAAAATTTAGCAAGAAATTTCCTCACATTGCAACTCCCTCATACAAGCCAACATTGACGGATCCGTCAATTATGCCACGCCACCGTAGCAGCGGATCCTCATCCTGAACCTTGTGGATAAAATTATTGATAATGTAACAAGCCATGACAATCATTACATGTTTTAGGAAGCTGTAGAATGATCGTTCACTAATGGCAATGTTTGTTTGACGTATGACTAGAGCTGTGAGTGTCTGTGTCCGAACATCTCTTGGGGCCTAGCATACGTGTGGTCCCTCCTAGCCTTAAACTACGACAACTGCACGATGACTCCATGGTATGGCGTTAGGAAGGTATCTGTGTTGGCGTATGCACAATCCACAAAGAACTTCCAACCATTAGGTACCCGAAAACCTCCCTTATCCAAGCCACCTTCATATCACCAGCTGACCCCGCCCACCCTGCCCCCACATAAAGAAGTCTATAGCTGAGGTCAACACAAACCATCACGTTCTATGCTAGAGTCTGGTGCATGCTCATGAACTTCGGTGCATCATTGGCTGGGAAATTTGTAGGGATTTAGTGTCCCATCAATTGTTCTGATGACATCGTGAAAATATCATGTGTAGATATAAGTATGGATATTCTGTGTTATTATACTGAAATGTCGTTACATAGACATAAACTATCATTTGTTAAGGGCTTATCTTGAAATATGGATAAAAGTTGCTATTATGGAGTATAATGTCTAGGACCGGACAATATTTCGCTGCCATGTGGATGAAGTGATTTCTGATGGAGACGATGCATTTCAGGAGATCGTTGAGATGCCTTGATATAGTATCATATGGGTGTCGAAAATGTTCACAAAGCACCTGATGATTTGCGTTATGACCCAGGTAGTATAGAAATATGCAAATTGATTCCTCGACCTTTAGGTTCCTCGAATCCTTTAGACATGCCCTTTCCTTTAGATAAATGCATAGACATAAGATATAGTCAGGATATATCCGAAGAATCTCGTACGATCAGCCGACGTGATCGTATAACATCTCTTGCATCCACACATGGCTCATATGCATTGAGTTGTATTTCGACATCAAGGGATGTAACCACTACGCATGTTGTCCCCATCCTCTTCTTCTTCTAAGACGACATGCAGATATATCATGTTGAGCATGATCAAGTTGTATCTCATTATAACGATAGGCATCATTCCATTCATTCTGTATGAGAGAGCTTTTCAAAAAATGGGCAACAATCATAGTATATGCAACAACTCCAACAAATGAAAAGTGCTGAGAGATGTTGCGTAAAAAAGTATTATAAATAAGATAGATAGAAGCCTACATATTATTCGAGAGGATGAAATAATATTACATATCAGATAAGTTCCATCAAAAGAGAAGTTCCTAAAATTAGCAAGACGTGGTTAAAAAGTGGAGATACATCAACAAGTAACCACAATCCTCCAAGCTAATAAAGTAAAGCATCCCCTAGGGTTTGTTGAGTTGGATGCCCATCCACGGCTAACTTAGCCGAGATGAACTTGTCACGGTTGAAGATGATACGTTCATAAGGATCATATAGGTTGTATGAGAGCTTTATTTGTGCTTCTAGAGGGATGTAAGGAAGCAACACCTCCAACTCGTCCAATATCTCCTCCACTCCTTCATGGAGATTCTCAGGGGTCCACGCTCGGATCTACTCCCTTTGCAGCTCCATCATTTATGTATTAGATGAACCACATTCTCTCCAACAACCTATGGGGGGGGCATCACTTTAGGAACACTTGCTAGCCAACGACTATCCTCTGGAATCCCTATATCACCCCCTACTGGAAGTATGATTTTTCTGGCCCCCTAACTGGACATGACATAGCACCTTGGATGCATCTATTTCTTATTTGAGCACATCTCGCATGCCTACTACCTATCTATGTCCCCCTAAAAAAAGGTGACAAACGATCCCAACGGTGCAGTCTACGATGAGAAGACAAAGGTCCCCCTAGTAGTGTATTCTCCAACCATTGCATCCATCGGGTTGTAATGACGGAATGACTTCCTTTGGTACAACTTGTAAGCCTTGTCAATTTGTAGGAAATAATACGTGTTAAATTGGTGCAAACCTTTCATAGAAATACCCCTTTGGACTAGTTCAGTTACATACCATAAGCCAAGCCGACTCATCCAATGTGACAACTGTACATGATACAGGGTCCCAACATCTGCTCTTGCTCATCAGGACTATGAAGGAGTAATAGACCTTCTTTATTATCTTTCATCGGTTGTTGAGCTTCATCTTATCCCAATTCTTCCCGTTTGGATGTTGAAGTGTGTTATGATGCTCTGCCAGGCGAGCAGTATGAATGATCCTCCAACCCAGTCACCTATGTCAAAATGATGCTTGAACAACTGAAGAAGCCACTCATCTATAGTGGACGTCCATTTCACTCAGTATCCAACGGGATCTTGTTTGCGATGTGAACCTCCGAAGAGCTCGCACCTCCCGTGGCCATTATGTTTGGATACGGTTAATGGCCATAGTCACATTCCAATGTAAATTCAAGCTCGAAATTCCAACCCCAATTTATCATTGCCCATCACAACATAGAGCAAGAAGAATATAGTGTATTAAACATCACAACATGTCACACGATCCCTGTTTAGCACAAAGCCAAATTATCTCCAAACGTGCATCATGGCATGCAACATCCAAACAAACCAAAAAAACTCCAAACATACACCAAAGCAGAATGAAGGAAACAAGCATCCCAAATCATCTAAACAGATAGCTGCATATGAGCATCCCCATATTTACGGACAGATAATCTCCATCCAGAAGGCATGATT
Organism: Ottelia alismoides; assembly: GCA_037367405.1. Lineage (NCBI taxonomy): Eukaryota > Viridiplantae > Streptophyta > Magnoliopsida > Alismatales > Hydrocharitaceae > Ottelia > Ottelia alismoides. The sequence continues at coordinate 71,032 of JAZKJV010010660.1, read as the reverse complement.
TGTGTAAATGTGGTGCAAACAATCCCAAGACTAGCATTGTAAGTATAGAGCAACATTTGTATATCATATACCATAATGGGGCAACACCAGCAAATGCAGAAGGGGGTTTTAGAATCACAAGGAACCCCAAGATATCGGGCAACACAAATCATATAAGCAGATATATCAACATATAAAATCAGCAAATCCTCTCCCATGACAACATAGATCATAATAAATACGGAGAAATAATCATCATAACAGCCAACAATGACAAGCATAGATAAACAAACGTCATCGCCATGCATCCATCATAGATACATCCACAAAAACATGCAATGAAAGCCAAATTAATTTTTTTTCCCAATAACAACAGATTGCATTAGAAATAGGAAGAATAAACCATCATTGCAACCAACAATGGCAAGCTCAGATAAACAAACGTCATCACCATATATCCAGCAAAATGCACCCACAAAAATAAGCCATGAAAATCCAATTATTCTTCTCCCAATGGCAGTCGATTGCATTAGAAACAGGGATAATAAACCATCATAGCAACCAACAATGGCAAGCTCAGATAAACAAACATCGCCATACATCCATCATAGATACATCCATAAAAACAAGCCATGGAAACCCAGTTATTCTTCTCCCAATGACAACATATTGCATTAGAAATAGGCAAAATATATCATCATAGCAACCAACAATGACAAACTTAGATAAACATACATGATCACCATACATCCATCATAGATGCACCCACAAAAACAAGCCATAAAAATCAAATTAATCTTCCCCCACTGACAACATATTGCATTAGATATAAGGAGAATAAATCATTATAGTAGCCAACAATGACAATCTCAGATAAATAAACATCATCACCATACATCCATCATAGATACATCCACAAAAACTAGTCATGAAAACCCAATAAATCTTCTTCCAGTGACATCAGATTCCATTAGAAATAGGGAGAATAAACCATCATAGCAACCAACAATGGTAAGCTCAGATAAACAAATATCGTATGAAGTTCATCCATCATAGATGTATCCAAAAAAACATACCTCGGAAAACCCAATTAATATTTTCCCAATGACAACAGATTGCATTAGAAATAGGGAGAATAAATCATCATATCAACCAACAACGACAAACTCAGATAAACAAACATCGTCACCATACATCCAACATAGAGGCATCAACAAAAAGAATCCAATTAATTTCCTGCCATAACAACATATAACATGAGAAATAGGGAGGAACAATCATCATAGCAGTAAATGATGCTTCAAGATCGAAATTCTAAATTCCAAGACCGAAATCCAAATGCTAAACAGAAGTAGAAAGCATAACTTTCTCAATAGCTGCAATTATGAAGTAATCATAAGAATATCCAAAAGAGTTGAATCATATCACGAACCAAGGCCAACAATTACGAAACAACAAGAACTTGGGTTCCAAGTACTGAATCTTGGAAGCAAATCAGAGTCCAAATCCCTAGGCCCAATGAAAGATATAAAAATCTTTTATAGTAACATGTGTGAAGCAAACAACATCATACGAAGTTTCTGAAGTTCCACCATAGATCGAAACACAATGTCGATCCATTTGAGAAACCGACAAAAACAAGCATCCAATAAAGCAAAGATTGTAACCAAGGCGAAGTTCATATGCAAAAGCCTTGTAAAAGGTGTGATTTTTTCATAACAGCAGGTGTGCAACAAGCATACCAAGATCCCAAAGATTGATATGAAATGAAAACACAATGCCATCTAACGAGAAATCAGCATAAGTGAGCATCCAACGAGTAAGGATTGGAATCAACTCAAAAAAATTTGCCAAACCAATGATACAAAACCACAACTAGCCTTCCAAATCAATCAAAAATTCCTCTAACTCTAGAGTGAGATCCATGGAAATTTGTTTTAACAGCAGCCATACGCGGCAAGATTAAATAAATATCATATGTAGCACATGATTCGTTTCAGTGCTAAGTTGTTGTTAAACATCCAATCAAAGCATATGGTCTCCTATATACATATAAAAATTTCTAAGCAACATGTTTGCATATAAGGTAGTTTGCCAAATTTTTCTCTCCCAACAACATGAAAGTGGAGTAAACATCGTGAATCAAGTAACAGAGCAAGATCACAAATCAGGACATTACATATAAATCCAAATGCCATATATTACATAAACCACCGGAATCGAAGATCACAATTACAATGAAACACCGAACTACACAACAACAAGCAAGCAAACCAGAGATTCGAAGTCATAACAACAACAATGACCATGTTCAGATAGAATTTGTGCGAAAAACATGCCGCAGGGGCTAAATCACAAAGTTATGCCATCCATCCCTAACATCAACATCCCAAAAAATAACTAGCATAGGGATAATGCAATAATAAGAGTCGAAGATACCTGATAATCCAAAAAGTCAAAAGCATCACAGAGAAAATGCCTCAGATCCCAAATAGCCCACGTCGTCGAAGAAATATGAAAGCAGAGGCACAATACGACCATCTCAACAACGGGCTGAGATGGACGTAAGGAGCCACCATTCCATGCCACCTTATAGACGTGTGTATTGGAAACCCTAGATTTCATGTCCGAGGCCATGATTGAGAGATGGACCCTCTTGAGAGAGCATTGCCTGAGAAAGGGGATGGGAGATAGGGGGAGTACGTAGGAGGGAAGGCGATGTGAGGCGTTGGCAGGAGAAGAGCACGTGAGGTGAGGTGACGGTCAGGAATACCGGAGAAGGCGAATTCTTTGCAGGGTTGGGCAGGGTTGGATTGACCCAACCCGGGGTACCCCTCCTTTCAACCCTCCCAATCCTCCTCACATATTACTATTCACAGGGGTACCCCAACCCAACCCAACCCTGCCCAACCCCACAACCAAACGGAGCCCAGAGCTCTCTAACCTGTGTCCTCTATGCTGGGTTGGACTGGGTTGGGTTGGGCTGGGCTGGGCTGGGTGAATAGTAATCTGTGAGGAGAAAGTACCCTTGTGAATAGTAATCAGGGTTAGGCCAACCCTGCAACCAAACATGCCCTAAAGAGCAAAGGATGGAGAATAGTCATACCCCTCGGGCTTGGTGTCAGGAAGGGAATCAACCCCTTATTCCAGAGCCAAATCCCCAACGGAACATGTGCCCTAAAAGAAGATTTATTCCTTCATATCTTGAAAGCTCATATCAAACATCCAAAACTTATCAACTTGATAAAACACATTCAGGGAAAGCTCTGTAACTTCAACTTAAATTGGTGATCTTTTATTTAACTTTTATACTAGTGCCTCTCTGAAGTTCTATAATTACAACTACACCCCTACCTTTTTTGCAACAACATATTCACCCTTGTATTTTTATAAAATTCACACTACCATCCTTCTATTTATGAGATATAGAGGCATACGAGTAATGACAAAAGATAACTAGGGTGCATACTCGTGCTTCATGGCTAGTGTCAAATGAAACACTTATAACATATGGAGATGTTTACAAAATTAGGCATGTGTTTTATATCAATATATTTGACAATGACTTAATATTATATGGTCAAAACAATCTGACAAATTTAAGAAGACATCTATCTCATCATCCAGATAATTTTTTTTAAAAGAAAGCTAGGTTAAAGATTACAACATATAAAGTGGCAATTAAAAGGAGGGAAGAAAGATAATAAAAGTATTAGTTCTAATATATTTGTTGATCCTAACTTTATACCTTTGTACTCTACAATCAGTCCTAAAAATGATCTTAGAGTACAAATAAACGACAAAAACAGATATGTATACACAAATTTTTGATATAATAAATATAAAGGAAACCATGAGATTTATAATTTTAGGTTAACAAATATAACATATATATATATATATATTTAGAAGTTCAAGATGGATCTTTTTTCCGATATTCAAAAGGGAAAAATATCAATAATAATCAAAACTATAACAATTATATTTTTATATTTCATCAATCTTAATATTAACAAATAATTCTTCAATTTACATAGATATCTCACTTTAAAGTGTACAAAAAATATCGATAAAGAAATTCGTCAACTTGACAAATTATATTTAAAAATAATAAAACCAGGTTAATAATTTTTTATACATATCTACATAGGTAGATACACATGACATATACATATACATGCATATAAATATAATATAAATATACAATAATGCTTTGAGTTCAATATTTTATGAAAATATTGTAGGATACATACCTAAAATATAAAAAACTACATGGATTGATTGGATATCAAGTATTATTTGCATACATATTATTTAATCTTATTGGTTTATTATTATTATTTTTACAACATATATAATAAATACTTATAAAAAATACATTAATTTACATTGTAGATGAAGGGTGAAAAGAGTAGTTTTTGCAAAAGTACATTTTATATTTTTGGAAACAATAGTTTCAAAAATGAAAAATCTAAGTTCTTCAATCTTTATGAAATATTAATAATATATCCTTTGGTTATTATTAAATTAATACAACTACAATTCTAAATTTATAAACATGAAGAGAATGGGGGAGAGAGAATATGAATTAAAGAGAGGTATGGGGAGGAAAGTAGAGATTTGGAGGGAGAGCGACCGAGAGAGGGAGGGAGGGGGCACAAATTTTAATGGGGGGAGAGAGTAAATGAATAAAAGATGAGATGGAGTAAGAAGTAAAATGAGAGTGAGCAAGTGGAGAGAGAAATAGAAAAGAGAGGAGAGAGATCGTGTAGGAGGGAGGAAAGAATGGATCGGTGGGTGGCAATTATTGGGGAATCCATACGTGTGTAGTATGAAGTGTTGATAATAAAGGAAGGGAGAAAGCCACATGCGGGTTCGGATCCTTAGGTAATTTTGCTTTTACCTAAAGTGAGTAATATCATTAACTCCCCATTAATTTTCCATTAACTCTTCATTAATTCAACATATACCTACCAACTAAATGCTAATTAGTTCAAAAAAATAATATAAAATGAAACGTCTGGAATTTTGAAGTAATGGCTGGAAAATTTGGTAAGAGATTTGAGATTCTAAGTGTTTAAAATCTATTTTGTAGTAATGTGTGGTAAACCTCTTTCCATTCTTGGAAAACAAGTTGATAAGGATATTTCAATCCTCTTTGATTCTCTCCTCCAAAAACGTTAGTTGTCTTGTATTTCATGTATTTCATTATTGTAAATTTTTTGGTCAACTGTAAATTGTGCAAACAATGTTTCAGTACTATGATTGTATTATTATTTTCCATTATTTTGTTAATACTTATTAAAGAAATATTCTATTTTTATATTTATACAAGATAGTATTTTTATGATAGGTATTATCCACCATGGACTCAAATGGGATAAACTTGGATATCAGAATTAAACTTGGATAACTACAATATATAAAATAATATCAAGGTTGTTATGTATATGTATATAGTTATCAATTGTTATATTTTGCATGAAATTAATTTTGCATGTCATGCACACAATTTTGCATTGCAAAGAATTAATTTCCAAAGATTAATGCTCTAGGAAATTAATTTTACATGGCATGCACATAATTTTGTATTGCAAATAATTAATTTCTAAGGATTAATATTGTAGGTTTGTTTGGCATGAAATTACTTGTTGAGAATTAATGCTACAATATTAGTTGACATTTATTATGTTTGATGTATGGTTAGATTTTAACCATGTGGAATGGAGATGATGTGGCTTCCATCTAGAATACTTTACCCACTCTATGTAAAAGTAAATTTACTTAGAGGATCCATACCCGTTACATGGACATGGAGAGTTATTGAGAGGCCACATGCTAGTATATTATAAATACAATTGTAGAATCATTGAGGGAAAAAAAAGGTGGAATCATGGAGGGAAAAAAATAGTAGGATAAAGTTAGGATAGAGAGGACGAGAAAAAGGTAGAATTATAATTGTAGAATCACAAAAAGGCACGTGTAAAAAACTTTCCCTTTCCAACTATTTTCTCGCGCAACTTTGGACTCCTTTCGCCCTCTCGTGTGAGATAGAGAAGAAGAGGACGCAGAACACCGGAGTACCTGAGGCAATGCCTCTCGTCGCCGTCACCTCCGCCGCTTCCATCTTCCACTCAACAACCAGAACTCTAATTCCACTCCATCGCCTCCCCAACACCGGGAGCTTCCGAAGCATTGGCTCGCATCCGCCGCCGCAGCAGCTCACGTTGCGACGCCGAGCTCGCGCCCGCGTCCATCAAGTGCACGAAGGACAGCGCGTTGCTTCTGAATCACAGTTTCCTCGTGAGTTTGAATCTGTTTTCTACATGTGCCCCCCCCCCCCCCCCCCCCCCCCCCCCCCGTCGATTTCGCGTGCTTTTCATGAGGAAACGCACTAAAGTTGCAATTTTTGATCAAATGAGGTATTGCTACTCCATCACACTACTTGTGTGAGGAATCGTTTCTAAGCATTAGACAGATATTGATCACGGTGTTGCAAGTCGTCCATGGTAATCATGCCGAAGTTGTGATTTTTATCCTCATCTAGAGTCCTTGGGCAAGGAATTATGGAATTCTTGCAAGTTGCAACTCGTCCATTATAGTGTCGATGGGGTTTTCCTCCTAAATAGCAGGATGTTCCGTTATGGAGTAACGATTTCATTTGTCTTTCCTCGTTTTCGTCTTTTCCCACTACTTATTCCAGATTTTGAATCAGTGTCCAAATAAAACAAGAAAAATGGCATTCTCCCACCCAGACACAACTTTCGGAATTCCGGAATTCCCTACTACAGTAGGCTGCCAGCTGCGGATCTTTCTATCTACCGTGATTTAATGCTAAAGCGAGAGGAGGACAAATATTTGTAGAAAATGCTGATATTTAATATGAAATAGGCGGAAAAACGAGGAAGAAATTTGATGGGAACCAGAGATCCACTCCTTTTAAGCAAGGAGCAAAAATATAAAAGGATAATAACGTTTGCTAAGGTCTGACGGGTACACATGTGACTTTTTTAGATCGAACAGTTCATTAGAAATCCACTGAGAAACGATACTCTACGAGGAAAATTCGCGTATACCCCAGATGGGTAGTTTTTTTCACTCTATACGGCGGGGAACTTTTTTTTGTTAAGTACCCTAAGGAAGCCGCATCTTGAATAGGCGGCTTTTGCCAGAGGAAGCCGCCTTTTCAAGACGCGGCTTCCTACCAAAGCCGCATCTTTGAAATGCGGCTTCTAAGGCAGTAGCCAGAAAACAGCAAGCCACAGACTGTGGCTTGCTGTTTTGCTAGCTATATATGTAACATGGGGAGAAAAGTCATAAGTTTAACATTCAACATAAATGCTTAAAAGTTAATGACGTTTAAAAGTTACATTGTTTACATCAACATGAAACAAGAACTATTCTACATTACAACTCATATAACATCACATGTTTCGCCTCCTTCGTGTGTAATGACGTTGTAATGGGGATTGTTGAGGAAGTGTTGTACTGGGCTCAACTGAGAATGCAGACAATAGATTAGCACGATCAATGTGCTCAATTTGTGAGATTTCGTCGTCAACCATTACATCATAATCCAATGGAGGTAATGGGGAATGGCGATGCGATGGTCCAGCCTCGCTATGTGGTCTATCTCTCATCGGTGCAGGTGGAGTGTGTTGTATTCCTTCGGTCTCGCGTTCAACAGCTGGAGTTTGATATTCCACCCCCGAAGCTTGTACGTCCTTGACATGGGGGTGTGTTCGCCCTCCTCGAGTTCTGCGTACACGTCCATGTCGTCTACCACGTCCTTGTTGCTGTGAAGATGTGCCATCTGTTGTTAGTCCCTCCTCACCCTCTTCATCTTCATGGACTCCATCCCTGAATTGTCGCTGGATAAGAGTCATCGAGAAGGCGACGAGTGTCTGTCACCAATCGGATCACATCCTCATTAGGTCCCACAAGGTGAACAATCTCATCTAGTCGTGTCGCCTGCAAAAGGAAAAATATAGTCAATATCTTCACTATACAAAAATTTTATCAACAGAAAATGACGCTAACATACCACCAAATCGAGTACGCATCCATGTCTCCCTATAAATCGTCGTGTGATGTGATTGTACCATGCCATATAATCCGCAGATACATCATCACCTCCATGGCCAATTGGTGTCGTTGCCAACACATAGTCACGTCGATTGTTCCACATCTGCACATAGTTTGCATGGAATTGCACCCAGTCGACGGATGTCTTCCCTCGGAGATCAATGCTGTGAAGATGTGTAGATGTGTCACACTGGACTGGGATCTCTTGGACCGAACCAAATTGGCGTAGGACTCGATCTGGCACGTACAACTCCACGATACAGAAATGAATGAGTGCTACCCTGGCAGTGTATAGATCCTGCCCTTCTAGGCAATATGCAGGGAGAGAGCTCATGATCTCAGTGGTATATGGTTCCCATATAACCTGTTACATAAAGGTTACATAAGTAATGTTATGAAAAAAATTAAATAAGATAGAAAGTTCTAATTAATTTGGTACCTGATCAAAAGTCTGGAGATCAAATGCATCCCTGTACGGTCGTACAACATGGGTAGGCTCTGATGTGACGTCAAACTCTGCTCTCCAGCGACAACCTAGTGGAGTACCGCGCCAAGATCCATCTTATGACCTTGTGAGTGACAAGATCCACATTGTGAGGGCACAACTGACTCTCTCATATCCATCTCGTTGTGGATCCGTTTAGATTTCGGCCTACCCTTTGGCCTCAATCTAGTTGGGTTGTGGATTACAACTTCATGTCCAAATTTCGGCCACTTATCTTTATCACCAATGGGGAAGAAATACCATCATAAAATTTCTTTCTGAGCATTCCACGAGTACCATGGACCCACGTACTCTTCCACATCCACATTCAAATGTAACATGACAGCACAAGCATGTGAGTAAGGATCCTGTGTACCTGCCATTTCTGACATGTGCAAGAAAGATCACTAAGTAGCACTGTATGCTTCTTCCCTCCTTTCAAACCGAATTGTGTCAATCGTTGCCCCGTGATAACCTCATAAAGATGTAGTGGAGCATCCCTTATTCGGGTAATGCGATAACTGTTACTACGGTCCACCCATGCTTTCAACTTATTCGTGGCAAATTTTGTGAATCGGTCACCTCGCGCTATCATAGCCAATGCCTCGGAATGTCGTTCATAAAAGTAACCAATGCAATTGTAATATGTTTTCAGCACTAGGGCGACAACTGGCAAACACCTTGCATCTTTCAACACCATTGTAGCTCTCGGAAAAGTTGGTAGTGGTATAACCGAATCGGTATCCATCGTCAAACGCTATGGTCCATTGCTCTTCGGACAAGCATGTGTATCAAACCACATGGGAGCATCTTCTTTCCATTCCTTCAGCTTATCCATGTACATCTGCCACTTGGACTGTGAGTATACACTCCCAGCCTGCTTGATCATCTTCTTCATCATTTGATTCTTAAATACGTCGTTGAAGTTGCTCGCAACATGACGTAGGCAAAACCTCCAATACACATATGGAGGATGAAACTGCACAGCATCATTGCGTAGGGCTGCTCGAATACCAGGTGCACGATCAGATAACAAACAAATAGGACCTGGACGATCCCTAAAAACATGAACTCTCAGCCTCTCCAAGAACCACGCCCAACTGGGTTCATCTTCCTCGTTGACAAATGCAAAAGCTAGAGGAACAATGTGATTGGCGGCATCACATCCACATGCAATAAGAACCTTCTGCTTGTACCTTCCGTACATGTGAGTCCCATCAACACTAACTACAGGCTTACAGTGCCTGAAGGCATTGATACAAGGTCCAAAAGCCCAGAAGGCCCTCTCGAACACTAGGCCAGAATCAACAGCTGTAGTATCCAAATCTGTTACAGTACCTGGAATAGAAGTTTCAAATGCCCTGAAAAGGTATGGCAATTCAGTGTAGGACTTGGCCCAGTCCCCATAGACAATCTCTATTCCTTTGCGTCTAGCATCCCAGACCCTTCTGCGGCTGACCATGTAGCCATAATCCTCAGAAATCATGCCCTGCAAAACTGCGATTTACGGATGGTGAAATTTTTATCTGGTTAAGAAACTTCTGGGCCATGAAATTACAATCAAGTTGAGGATGATCTTGATTAGCTACACAATGCAAACAAGTGTGGGGCGCATCCACCATAGAAATCACAAGTTGACCATCTAGTGGACGCCGGTGACCTCGTAGATGCCTTTTACAACCTCTTTCTTTCTCGCTGCAGTAGACAACACAAACTGACTTATCTGACTCGTGCACATGAAAATTGTAATGACGCTTGATGTGAAACATCTTGATAGAATAGACCAAGTCAGCTTTCGACTTAAAGGTCATCCCGTTCCTCAACTCCTCTGCAAGACTAAGTCCCTCTCCAGCATCGTAGGCACCCTCGTCATTTCTTATATAGCCATCACCACCACGGACATTATAAAACGGTATATCAGAAACAATGTGTTCCTCAGATTCCTCAGCATTTTCCATTTCATCTTCGGTGTCATTCAAATCCAACTCTTCATCGGTACTCACGCGGTCAATTTCCTGAGTAATTGTGTCATTCATATCAAAGGTAGCAACACCATGACCACGAGTTAGAGGTGAAGCTGCTCGGGTGACTGGTGTAGAGGCTCGGGTGATATTCGGTGATGACTCCTCTTGATGGGTTACATATAAAATTGGACGATATGATGAACCCATCATTCCTGCATAGTCAACAACATCTTGTATGTCGTCATCGTACTCAACAATTGCCACATAACTACTACCATTCGCCTCCATTCTGTGAAACAACTTCAAATCCACGGAACGTGTACGATCAAGACGGAACAACGACACGACCTTCTCCAACAAGACATCAAACTTCATGTTAGGAGCTATCTTAATTGGTTTCATACGACCACCTTCATACGTTGTGCCATTCCCGGATGTTCTAATCGTTCCTCCAAAGTGACAAAAGCACAAAATATCCATGGACATCCTATACGTAGCGAGAGACGAACACATTATACACAATCTCGAAATAGGGTTACTAATATGAAAGAATGGCTCACCTTAGGTCAATGTAGACAAACCGGATGATGAGTGGACGAAGGAGGATCCGTCCGATGGAAGAGGCGAAGGGGGCGGAGGAGTCGACGACGACAGAGGCGGGGCTATGGGGCGACGGGCGTCGATCTGGGAGGCAGCAGTGGCTGGGGAGTCGCTGGGAGAGCTTCTGATCGCGTGGAAGGGACGGCCGCGCGCGGGTCCCTAATATTACCCCAAAGCTGCCTTTCAAAGATGCGGCTTTGGTTGGAAGCCGCGTCTTGAAAAGTCGGCTTCCTCTGGAAAAAGCTGCCTATTCAAGATGCGGCTTCCTTAGGGTACTTAACAAAAAAAATTCCCCCACCGTATAGATCGAAAAAGATTACTTATCTGGGGTATACGCGATTTTTTCTCCGATACTCTACAGTGAGTGCAACTGCACATTGCTTGATCCGTTTGGCATTGCTGTGCATGGAATAGAAGGTAATGGAAGCGGTTTTCGGACTGCATCAAGAATGCCCAAGGAAGTTATCCACGCTAATTTAAACTTTAAACTCAGTGAGATTCTATCACTGAGAAATGGAGTGTCGGGGATTCTCTGTGAACGTTGGAAAAAGAGTAACCATTTGCTGAGTGAAATAGGCTTTTTTAATCTGTTTTGGAAGACATCCTTGAGTTCAGCAGGTTCAGATTTAAACTCCATCAATTCCATTATAAACCAGTTCTAGCAGTGTTGAGAGAGTTGTTATTTTTAGTATTATCTTTTGTAATTTTCTATTTTTCTTTTCTTCTTTCTGTAATTTGCTCAATGGTTCTTCTCCTATATAAGGGAACCCTTGAGCTTCTCATAATGCATTCTATTACGTTCCATTATTAACATGGTATCAGAGCGACGGTCCTAGACCGGAGTTACTGTATCCATCCCTAACCCTTCCCTACCCGACACCTGCCCCCCTCCCTCCCTGCGTCGCCCTTGGTCCCACCCCCCCTTCGCGCACACTCCGCGCCTCGTGCGCACGTCAGGCTCCTGCACTGTGCCCTCAGGCCCAGTGCCTCGCGCGTACGCCAGGCCCCCCCGCCTCGATCCCTGTACCCAGTTGTTGCACCCTTGCGCCTGCTCCCTGTCGCCCATGCCCAGTCGCACGCACGCTATATGCTTGCGCCCAATAGCTGAGCCCTTGCGCCTACGCCCTGTCGCGTGCACGCCAGACGCTTGTGCCCTTGCGCGTCCTGTCGCCTGCGCCCTGTCGCCTGCGTCCAGACGCATGCGTCCTTGCGTGCCCAGGCCTCTGCACCCAGTCGCTGCCCCCCACGCTCAGAATCTCGCTTCCAGGACTCATTCCCTGCCCTGACCTTGATCCCATCGGCGGATAGTTATGTGATTTGATTTCTATCAGAGACACGATTTCAATCAAGCAACGAGGATTAGCAGGGATAATATACACATACAACCAATCCTTCGTATGATTATGTGGACTCGTTTATATCGGTCTACTCCCCAGTTGAATTCCGTTATTTGGCTATTTTATCGTCATTTCAGACAACATGGGTGATATCTTCTCGTCTGGAGCCTTCAAGGGCCCGGCTCCCATCGCTAAGATGGATGGGACCAATTATGAGTTATGGTCCATGCAATTTCTCATCCTCATGCAATGCAACAACAAGGAGCACATCCTAACATATCCAAAGCCAACGGATAAGACTGGAGCAAATGCTTCTTGGAAGCAAGATGATGCATATGCGCGAGTTTGGCTTTGTGGGACTCTTACTACATAAATAGCAAATGATATTCTAACTCAGCCTACTACCAAGGCAATGTGGGACACTTTGGCATCCACCTATGCACAAGCGAAGAATGAGACCAAGATCCTTCAACTACAGTTTGATATCTACAACACCAAGCAGAATGACCGCCCTCTGCATGTTTACTACTCTTCGATGCGTGGCATGTTTGAAAAGCTTCATAGCTACATGCCCATTACGACGTCTATTGAGCAACATAAGACATATAGGAACTCCACGTTGGTTGGAGTTTTCATGACTGGACTTGATACAAAATATGATGCTGCACGTACTCATCTTCTTACTGGAGCAACCATTCCCCTATAGAGGTGGCCTATAGCCGCCTCAACCGGCTCATCATCCCTTCGCCAACCACGCCTTCGCACTCCTCAGCAATGGCCGCTTCTCGTGGTCGAGGTGGGGCGATCCAGTCCAGAGGATGCACACCTCGAAGAAGAGGCGGTGGACGTCAACGTGGTCCCTGTACCTACTGCCGCAAGCCTGGATATGCAGAGGATACATGCTATCAGAGCATGGATATTCTGTTTCTAGTCAAGCAGCAGAGCAGATTGTGTCTTCAATGACTTCAGCTCCCCAGGACGATCCTCGCCTGGATGATATTGTCTTTCGTAATCGAGAGATCATGACTCCTAGTGCTGACAACACCACAGATACCGATGCAGCAGCCAGAGCCTCTTCGAGCTCCTCAAGTATCACCTATGCTTTACTGGAAGTACGAATGCAGACATGACAGAGCGGATTATGGACTCTGGTGCTTCTCACCACTTGTGTGTAGACAAAACACAGTTGAAGTCCTACAGGGCTATACCACCTGGCATATGGGTCGTCATTGCTAATAGCGACCACTTACCCGTTAGCTAATGGCGACCACCTGGTAGCCGGCGATGGCTTTTTTTATAAGATGAGGGGGGTCGGCCAAATCAGGAGGTGCGAGGCGACATGCAATCACGCAATGAGGGGGAGAGGGGATCTGATCGGGTAAGATTGTGATTTGATTGAGTGACGGGGGAGGAAATTGGGAGATCGGACATGGGGATTGCAATCGGGTGATGGCCATTTGATTGGGAGAGGATCAGGCGAGGTCTGGTGATTGGAAGTTGGTCAGCGACCTAAGAAAGAAGGTGGGATGCGTGATGGCCGGCCATAAAAGGAAGGGGAGAGGCGGCGGTGACAGAGAAGGAAGGTGGCCGGCCAATTGATTCGCGAGATAGGAGGAGAATCGGATATGACGGCAGTCATCGGGAGGCGGCGAGATTCGCGTCCGGAAGAGGAGCAACGGCGGGTGGCAGAGCCGCCCATTCCTGATGGGAAAGTAGGGGGATGTGAACGACGGGTCTGAGGCCGTCCGATCGGCCGAGATCGGACGTTTCAGATATTGTCACGTGTTTATTTTATTTTATTTTATTTATTTTTTTATAGAAACGAGTATATATAAATCCCAAAAATGGGTGAACGTAGCGGCTCCAGGAGCTGCCACGTATCAACCCCATAAAAATCAAGAATAAAAGAAGAAGAAAATAAAAAATAAATAGCAAACAACCTCGGATAGAAAAATTTTCTTCACGAAAGTTGCTCGTCTCAATGAGATCTACAACTTTCATGAAGAGACCGAAGCCAAAATTGATCATTTGCACAAAGTGATATTTTTGGGGTATCCCATGTACATAGAATACCTTGATTTTTTGGGTTATATATTTTTTGTTATTTTTAAACCAGATAAAAATCTGAAAAACATGATAAAATCAAAGATAAATATTTGCATATTAATCTATTTTTTTGGATATTTAACAATTAAGAAGAAGAAAGAAAATAAAACACGAAACTACAACTTTTGTACAGACACGACCTTACTTGAACAGGATATGTTCTATAGGCTTGTACCACTGAATCCTTTTTTTTGAAATCCAACAGTTCGGGGGAGTACGGCACGATGCTCGCCCCAAAAATTTTATTAAAAAGCGTAGGATGAAAGAGAGAGAGGTACAACGGGACAGAAGGAAGGTTGAAAGGAAGAAGGGGATCGGGGAGATCCCAACAAAAGCAAAAGAAGCGAGGTACATCAACGACCAGTCACGAGAAAGCAGAGCTTCATGGGCCAGAACATTCTCCTTGTAAAACCTTTGTCCCCTAAAGATCGTAGCGTTACGCCCCAGCCAAATCGCCCAAATGCACGCAAAAAGACCTACGAAATCACCGCGCGCCCTGTCTTTGTTTGTCCTCTGAGAGCCCCAGAAGCCAATAGAACCCGAGGTGTTGATCCAAGATATGCGGGCCTCCACCCAGATGGCAGAAGTGGCGGGGCACAAGAAGAACATGTGTTCTAAGGATTCCACATCGCCGCCGCAGAGAACACAGTCCGTCGAAGCCAAATCAGCGAAAAGCCTGATGCACTGATCACGAGTTAAGATCCTCCCTTGGCGGAATAGCCAAAGAAAGAACGCAACCCTCTCCGGAAGCTTCAGCCGCCACAGAAGGCTGAGATCCCTGCAAATGAGGTCCTGATGCGACATCGGATGCAGAGAGATAGCCCTGAACGCCCGCCTCGTTGAAAAGACGCCATCACGCCAAACCCAGTGATCCCGACCAATCGAAGGCCTGGGCGAATCCTTAAGCAGCTCCAGGAGAGCAAGAAGCTCATCGAAACGTTGATCAGAGAAGTTGCTCACGAACGATGGGAACCACCCATCCCCCGACCAAGAGGAGGCCACAGTAGCACGAGCATCACGCGCCAAGGCACAAAGGCGCGGGAAAGTAACACCAAAAGGGGAAACACCAGCCCAATTGTCCAGCCAGAACTTGAAGGAGTTACCATCCCCGAGAACAGGAACGAAAAGATGAGAATAGCGCCGACTAACCGATAAAATCCCACGCCAGAAGGGGGTTCGAGAACGGCGATCATCCAAATCCCTCAACATCTCCACCCCAATAGACAACAAATCGCGCGGAAGGGAGGAGCAGAAACTGTTAAAACTCCCCCAAAGCCTATTGACCCATTTGAGAAGGAGCGCGTCATTGACCCGATCAAGTCACCGAATGCCAAGGCCGCCATCGCATTTTCTCTTAGTCACCTCCGCCCATTCCACCAGATGTGGACCGCGCGAGGAGGGACCCCTTCTACTCCAAAGAAAGCTTCGCATCAAACCCTCAAGACGTTTCCGAACCTCCACCGGCATAGTCCAATTTGATAGATAGTAAATAGGGATAGAAGCAAGAACCGACTTGATGAGTACGAGGCGGCCTCCCCGCGAGAGCATGGATGCGCACCACTGAATCCTTAATACAAAGGAGTCAGGACCATAAGTCTGGTTGATGAAATATTGGCCCTTGACCTGAGCGTGATTAACGACACAAATCGAGCTTTGAGCTTGGTCCTGTGGCTGTATAGGATCGTGTCCTGTCTGATCCCAATGGGAATAGTCAGGGTGGTCTTGGGTCTGTCTAACAGACCATCTATTTTGCCCCCTCCTAATTCCCTCCAACCACCATCATCACCACCACCTTCTCTGTACTTGAGGGGATGGCTTCGATGGTTGGTCGGGCGACTGGAGGTGCGAGGGATGTTGCGAGGGGTCAAGCCCCGGTCTCCGGTGCTGGAGGGGTCTGGAGATGGCGAAGGAAGGACAGTGCGCGGGGTGCAGCGAGCAAGGGTGCGATTCTCGCTGGGGGTGAGGAGGGGAGGGGTGGTAAGGGGCTCTCGAAGTGTGGTGGGGGAAGTAGCGGTGCATGTGAGGAGGAGGGGGGTTCTTGCTTTCGAGGCAGGAGTCCGCAGTTCGTGGCGGCGGGTGGGGAGGTGCCCGAAGGTGGGGGAGAGCGTGTGGGTGCATGTCACCCACAAGAAATCGGAGAGGAGATGCTTCCTTTGCGGGTTGAGGGGCATTTGGTTGCTCGACCGCGTTGCTTTGCTTGTGGAGGTTTGGGTCATAAGGTGGCCGTCTGTGGCTCTCGTTCTGGGTCTGGAAGGGGAAAGGTTGCTTTGGGGTGTGCGGTTGCCCCGTGGGTGTGATTCCCTCGTCGGGGACCTAACTCTACACCGTTGGCCGTTCGTTTGCTCAAGTGGTGGCTGCTGCTTCGTGCCAAGTCTCGGTGGCAGGCAAGGGGTTCTGTTCTGTCGATGGGGCCGGCCCCAAGGTGTGCTCGCGGAGGTCGGCTGGTAGCTGGGCGGTTATCGGTCTTTCGAGAAGGACTGCATGTCGGTTGTCGAGGTGAATGTTCTTCTTCGAGGGGTTCTTTGTAATCAATTTTCTGGGGACGTCTTCGCCTTGGGCACTAGGCGCTGCTGTATTCGGGGATTATCGGAGGAGCAACGCCTTCAGTTGATTCGTGGTGATGTGGTGGGTGGAGTAGCTTGGAGGGACTTGCGCTTTGCGGACAGGGCCTGCTTGGATGTGGAAGTTTGTGTTGCCGAGGTCCGTGGCATTCCCTTCCTGTCTCGATCGGTGCCTTGTCTTCGACGACCGTTGCGGAGGTGGGGTGAGGTTCTGGCGGTCACCGACGATGGGCTGTCGCCGGGTTCCGACCCTTTCTCTACGAGGATTCTCATGGAGTGCAGTAAGTCCTTTTTGGATGAAGCGGTGGGCCGTGTCTTCTACGAAAATTTGGACGTCGGCCATTTCAGTTGCCGGATTGAGATGTCTGTGGTTACCCCTCCGCCGCCGCCGGTGGGAGGGGGGGCCTTGGTCGTGGCTTCCGAGTCGGGGAGGGGGAAGGGCGTCGCTTCGTTTTCCGGTGATCACGTGCCGCTGCATGGCACCGCTTCGTGGGGCTCGTCACGCCGTGATGATTTTGGGCGCCCTTTCTGTTCTATCGTACGCCCTTTCAGTTCTACTTCGTGGACTCGCTGCATGGATGCTTCTCTCGACGCTTTGTCTGCTGACGTGGGGGAGAATTGCTCGGGGTTCGTGAGGGATGTCTGCGTTTGGAATCGGGCACCCGACTTCTCCGTGCGGGCTTTGAACTCGGATCTTAGCGTGACCTGACAGCTGGGCGGTTCCTCTTTCGGGCCTCTTTCCGGATCGGTGTTGGAGCGGTTTGTGGATCTGGATCCGGCTGGCGCTTTGGCTGCAGCCCGTCCCACTCTTGTGCTTGGCGGGTTTTTTGCGGGAGCGGATGCGGGGGAGTTTCCTTCGAAGCTTGGCTCCCTGTCATCCTCCTCGCGTATGGAGGAGGACGTGGTTCTTCCGCAGGGCTCTCCTCCCTCTCTTCGGGACGTCTTCGTGGCTTAACCGGACGATGATGTGGTCGCGGGGGAGTCTGGAAGGAGGTCAACGAAAAGGTACAGGAGAAGAAACCAATCACGCTCTCGGGGGTGGGGGGATGTTACGGACTTGCTTGACTCTGAAGGAGGCAGTGGCGGAGGCTGCTGGCGTGGTTCGATCCGGAGGGAGCGCGGAAGGTTCCTCATGAAGGTTCTATCTTGGAACGTTAGGGGTTTGGGAGAGGCGGATAAGCGGAGAGCCTTGGGTTCAAGGTTCGCGGAATGGGGTTACGATGTCGTGATGCTTCAGGAAACAAAGCTTCGGGATGTGGGGGATGCATCTTGGCGGTCGTTTGGTGCGGGGGCCTGGATGAGGTCCGTGCTCTGGACGCGGAGGGCTCGACGGGGGGCCTTCTCATTACGTGGAGGTCTGCGGTCTTCTCCTTCAACTCGGTCTGTAGGGGGAACCATGTTATTACTGTGAATATGACGAGGTTGGTTGATTCCCCCCCGATCGCGTTCTCTTGCGCTTATGGGCCTTGCTGCTATATTAAAAGAAGGGACCTTTGGGAGGAGCTGCTTCAGACGAGTCATCAAGTCGTGGGAATCCCTTGGCTAATAGGAGGAGATTTTAATGTTACCTTGCGCTCTTCGGACAGACCCCGTTCTAGGGGGTGATGGACCAGGGATCAACGGACTTTGCTCAGCTTATTCACTCTCTGGCTCTGGAGGATCTTCATGCGACTGACGTTTTATACACGTGGAGAAACTCCACTTCGCGGTCTTGCATTGGCAGGTTTTTGGCTTCGGACGAACTTATGATTGGTTTCCCTCTCTGTTCCGTTTCCTCCTGCCCTCGATGCTTTTCGGATCACACTCCAATCTTATGGGATTCGGGTGCTTCGTCTCCTGCTAGAGGTTTTTTCAGATACGAGAAGTATTATCTTCTGGAGGACAACTTCAAGAACTTTGTGGCGAATATTTGGGGTCAGGAGCGTGGTGGGGGGTCGGCTGCCCTGGGGAGGGTGGAGCTGGAGGACCGGAAGCGGGCTGCGGAGTGGCGTCAGCGGGCTAGGCTCTCGTGGCTGAGGGGTGGTGATGCTAACACGTCCTTCTTCCATCGGGTGGCTAGTGGTAGGCGACGTTCAAACCTCCTCCGCTCCATTTCGATTGGTGGCAGGGTGGTAGTGGGTGATGAGGAGATGGGGAGGGGGGTCGGGGATTACTTCAAGGATCTCTCCTCTCGGCGCATGCCGAGGAGATGGAGGTGGACTGGGGCTGGGGCGAAGATCCTTTCGCCGCTGCTTTGCGATGGTCTGACGTGGGAGGTGTCTCTGGCGGAGGATAAGGAGGCTGTGTGGGATCTTAACGCAAATGGATTACCGGGACTCAACGGTTTCTCGGTGGCGTTCTACAATGATTTTTGGGAGCTGGTGGGGCGGGAGGTTTTGGAAATCGTTGTCGAATTTTGTGAGGGTAATGTGGGCTTCGACAAAATCAACAGGGCCCGCATTATCTTGGTGCCGAAGTTCCCCTCCACCGTTCGTATTGAAGACTTCCGTCCTATTGCTATCTCAAATGACCTCTATTTGATTGTGGCGAAGATTTTTGCGTGTAGGCTGGCCACGGTGCTTGATGGTATTGTATCCTCGGTGCAGGCTGCGTTCATCCGTGGTCGTCAGATTGCTGATGTTACGGCTTTGGCTTTGGGGATGGTTGCGAGTTGGACCAGGGAGGGGACTCGTGGTGTGCTTTGGAAAGTCGACTTTGCTAAGGCTTATGACTCCCTTGATTGGAGCTTCCTGTGGTTGGTTTTGAAGGCTCGCAGATTCCCGAACATTTGGATCTCTTGGATGCGCCGTTGCGTCTCCATGGCCTCCTTCTCGGTTATGATCAATGGGCGTATGGCGGATGGTCGCTTCCAACCGCGGAGGGGGGTGCATCAGGGCTGCCCCCTGGCGCCCCTGCTGTTTGTTGTGGCTGCTGATGTGCTGGCTCGGATGGCGGCTCGTGTGGTTGATTGTGGGCTCTCTATGGGCTTCTCATGTGGCGAGAGGGTCATCCCTATTCTCAGTACGCGGACGACACACTTGTTTTCATTGGTGGGGGATGTGATGAGGTCAAGGCCATGGCGGCAACTCTGGAGGTTTTCAGCGAGATGTCGGGTCTGTTCATTAATGCGAGCAAATCTAAGGTGGTTCCGTTTGGTTTGGATGTGGAGGAGGCGGCTGACTGTGCCATGGTCCTGGGCTCGATGCTTGACCTTCTTCCTATCGACTACCTGGGCATGCCTTTGGGCGCGGGCAGGGCTAGGCTGCGTAACTGGTCCAAAGTGGTGGAGAAGGTGGAAGCGCGGCTGTCCGGTTGGAGCTCGGCCTTGCTTTCGAGGGTTGGTCGCCTCGTTCTCATTAAGGCGGTGTTATCCTCTATCCCTGTGTATTATCTCTCCAATTGGCAGTTGCCCGCAGGGGTTCGCAAACGTATTGAGAAGTTGATGCGGAGGTTTTTGTGGGGGCGAAATGGGCCGGCGGCGAGTGAGCCCCATCTCGTGGGGTGGGAGGAGGTGACGAAGCGTAAATGCGATGGGGGTCTTGGCATTCGTCGGCTGGACCGTGTCAATGATGCCCTTCTACTGTCTATCGATTGGCCGGAACCGCTTTAATGACTGGAGGACTATTTTGGAACGGGTGGACTCGCGTTTGGCGGGCTGGAAGGCTTCCTTGGTATTTTGGGGCGGTCGTCTTGTTCTTCTTAATTCGGTTCTCTCTGCCATTCCGATCTACTTCCTTTCGGTTCGGAAAATGCCGGTGGGTGTTCGCGTTCGATTGGAAAAGTGCATGCGAAGATTTTTGTGGGGGCGTGCGGACGGCAGTGGACGGGGGATTCACTTGGTTGCTTGGGATGTGGTGACCCAGCCTAAGAGGTTGGGCGGGCTTGGCGTTCGTCACTTGGCTCGTGTCAATGAGGCTCTGCTCCTGAAATGGGTGCATAAGATTTAGGGCAAGGATGATTCCTTCTTTGGAAACGTGCTGCGGGCGATATTGGGCGAGGCTTGGAATACCTTCATGCGCGGATATTGCCCTGTTCACTCCTCACCCTTTTGGCGTTACGTCTTTGATGCTTACCAAAGGAACTGCTCTTTGTTCTCCACGGTGCTGGGGTCGGGCTCCGTCTTCATGTTCTGGCAAGACGACTGGACGGGGGGTGGCGCCTTCCAGATTCGCTTCCCGCGGCTTTTCGCCCTGGCTGCTAATCGGTTGGTCTCGGTTGCCGACTACTGGATCAACGACGGCTGGTGCCCCTCTTTCTCGGGCATTCTTTCGGACCAACGCGCCAACGATCTCGCCTCCCTGCTGGAGGCTCTTTCCTCTTCCGCTTGCCCTTCTGCTGGGAGGGATCACTGGGCTTGGAGGGACGGACCTTTCTCCTCTCGCAAGGCCTTCTGTGCTCTGCTTCCTCCTCCTCCTCCTTTGGCTGCTACCTTGGTTCGTGACTGCGCCTTCTTATGGGGGCTTCGCTTGCCCGCTCGGATCTCTTTCTTCTTTTGGGTCTTTCGTCATCGAAGGCTGATGACTCGCGACCGTTGCGCCTCTTTCCTTCACACACCGAACGTCCTTTGCCAGCTCTGTGGGGTGTCTGATGAATCGGCCGACCACCTTTTCTTCCTTTGTTTGTCGGTTACTCGGATTTGGGACGATGTTGCTTGGGCTCGTGCGGCCAATACTGAGGACTTCTGTGATATCCTTTGGGCCAACAGAAGGAGGTCCCGTTCTGATCTGCTGGGTCCCATTGCGCGCCTGTGGGCTATTTGGAGGGCTCGCAATGAGTCCATTTTCTCGGGCACGCGTTTCTACGAGGAGAATGTGACTTCTGCGGCTATCAGCCTAATTTCAGATTGGTCTATGTAGTTGGGCCACGGGGTCCGGTCGTCGCATTTGTATTTTTTAATTTGGCTTTTCCCTCTTCCCTCCTTCATCCCCCCTTAACACTGTAAGTATCTCTTTCTATACCTTTCGTAATATATAAGTCTGGGGCGAACACCAACGAGTGTCTCCCCCTTTTTTTTGACCTCAAAAAAAAATTATGGGGTGATAACGAGGATTTCTGTTCCATCATCTTGCTCAAGATTCACGGCTTGCATGGGACGTTGCCTGGGTCGGATGGTGGTATCTGATCGCGGACGCCTTTTTGGCGTGGGGTTATGGCGGTGGGTCTCAAATACGCTAATCTTTTTGCTCCTAGGCTTGGTGACAGGACGACCTTCAGGTTCTGGAAGGATAACTGGGCTGGCGGGGCACCGCTGGGGAATATATTTCTGAGGTTATTTGCTTTGGCGGCTGATGTGAATGCGTCCGTGGCCTCCTGTTGGTCCGGGGGTGATTGGTTTCCTATCCTTCATGGCAACCTTGCGGACCAAAGATTTGTGGAGCTGCTCAGTCTTTTCGACGCTATTGATGGTGCGCCTCGGCCTTCGAGGGGGAGGGATAACTGGGCCTAGAGGGGGGGGACATTTCACGACAAAGAAGGCTTACCTGGCGATCTGTCCCCCCTCCCAGCCGCGGGTGGATTCTTTGCTTTGTGACTGCAGCTTTGTGTGGGGCTTGAGGCTTCCGGAGAGGGTTGGCATCTTCCTCTGGCTCTTTCGGAGGAAGAGGCTTTTAACGAGGAATCGTTGCGCGAGGATTCTCGCCTCGGTCTCGGAGGAATGTGTGCTGTGTGGCTGCGGCGTCGAATCATTGGAGCATCTCTTTTTTACCTGCCCGATGGTTTTGGACGTTTGGGAGGCGGCGTTGTTGGACTGGATTGCTACTGCTGACTCGGCGTCTTTCTGGGAGTCTTTGATGTCTATCAAGGACATGGATCGTAATGATCTTTTGCGTCCCTTGGCGTGCATTTGGGCGATCTGGCTGGGACAGAACGAGGCTATTTTTAGGGGTCAACGCTTTTACAAAGAAAATGTTTTATCTCTTTCTGCCCGTCTTGTAGGTGACTGGATGCTGGTGTATCCTGCTGGTTGTTGGTCGGCCCGCTCGGCTGTTGTGCTGGGTTTTTGGTGGGCCTCTCCCTCTTCCTTTTGTCTGGTCCCCTGTATATGTTTTTAGGTTTTTTTTCTTAATAAAGCTGGGGTGAACACTACTGCGTGTATCCCCCGAAGTTCTTAGACTTCAAAAAAAAACTTTTATACAGAGTGTTAGTGAAGACTCAGACACAGTTAGTTTCTTTGATTTCAAGTTCATTTTGGATTTGGATTTTTACGCATTTTAATAAAACTTTCATCAAAGAAAATAAATGAAAAGGAAATAAAATAAAATGGATTATTTAGGTATATAAAATAATAGGTCAAAATCAGGTAAAATACAAAATGTACAAAAGAGGTCCAAAACCAATCTTTCACATATGAGCTCCGATGTACTTGAACTTGGTCTTGATTTGAAGGTAATTGAATGCACATTAGTCCAAAAGTGAGTAGGATTAAATCAGACACTGGATGAGGAAGATATCAAGATTTTAGTCCGGAAATTCTGGAATTAGGTTTTGAGTTTTTGGTCCATTTATTTATGCTAGTGATTTGCATTTTTCATTTATTCTTGTTAGTAGTATGTACACAATGGAGATGGTTTTAGGTTATTTGGAGTTAGCATGAATTAGTTAAAAATAAGAAAATTTAGCTTATTTTACATATCAATTGAGCTGAGATTTTTGGCTTCTTCTTTTGTGCAATTATGAGTGATAAAATGCAATTTTTATCAATACATGCATGGATGCTAATTATGCAGAATAAATGAAGAAATACCAATGAATTTTAGGGATTTGAGCTTAATTATTCATTTTTAGAGTGATGAATTTGAGATTCATCAACAGGACAGGGGGAGGTGCAGTTGACGCCATCCATGCGCCTGAAGAATGTTTTATATGCTCCTGCTTTTCAGATGAATTTACTTTCTATTAGTCAGATCACTAAGGATCTGCATTGTCATGCCATCTTTGACCCTTCATCTCTTGTGTTTCAGGACATACTCACAGGCATGGTGATTGGATGTGGCCGTGAGCAACGGGGACTCTACAGACTGGTCCAACCTCCTCATGCTAGTGTTTCTATTATACCTACTGGACATGTCTCTCCTTATTTGCGACACCTTAGGTTTGGACATCTTCCTTTGCAGAAGCTATGTCATGTTCTCCCTCAGATTTATACGAGATTCTCCTTTTAGTGTGAGGCATGTCAACTTGGGAAGCATCACTATTCCTCTTTTCCATCCCGTCAGAGTCGGAGCAACTCTCAGCTATTTGAGCTCCTTCATTTAGACATTTAGGATCCTAGTTGTGTTCCTGATCTCCAAGGACACCGCTTTTATCTTGTAGCGATCGATGATTTTTCTAGACTTTCTCGGGTCTTCATATTGAAGAATAAGTCTGAGGCTGGATCCGTTATCAAGTATTTAATTAATGAAATAAAGAATATTTTTGTGCCAATGTCAAGTATCTCCGTTCTGATAATGCCTTGGAATTTTGCACCTTACATCTTTCTGAGTTCCTTAGCCCCACGGTATTGTTCACCAGATCTCATGTGTCTACACTTCCCAGCAGAATGGTGTTGTTGAGCACAAACACCGTCACTTACTTGATGTGACCAGAACATTGTTGATACAAAACCGTGTTCCTCATGTTTATTGGGGTGATGCTGTCCTTACTGCTTGTTATTTGGTAAATCGTATGCCCTCCTCCGTGTTAGAAGAGAAGGTTCCTTACTGGATTGCGTTTTCTGAGAAGAATCTCTTCTCTCTTACACCTCGTGTGTTTGGATCTGTTATCTTTATTCATGAAGTTTCTCCAAGGTGTGACAAGCTCTTTCCTAAAGCTGTCAAGTGTGTGTTTATCGGCTACTCTCATACCCAAAAGGGGTATCGCTGCTTTGATCCACTAAGACAAAAATATTTTGTTAGTGCTGAGTCTGCTGACGTTACTTTCTTTGAGTCTGTTGTGAGAAAAGAGTAATCTATTA
Source organism: Ottelia alismoides (assembly GCA_037367405.1). Lineage (NCBI taxonomy): Eukaryota > Viridiplantae > Streptophyta > Magnoliopsida > Alismatales > Hydrocharitaceae > Ottelia > Ottelia alismoides. The sequence continues at coordinate 45,986 of JAZKJV010010660.1, read as the reverse complement.
TTCAAGGGAACCCTAGGCTCTCTTATATAGGGAGAGACCTCAAGGGTAAAGTATAAAGTAGTCCAGAGGAAAAATATAAATGACGAATGGGTACATAGCATATAATAATATCTATCTCTATACTCCCCCTCAAGGTGGAGCATAGATGTCTATCATGCTCAGTTTGGAAGAACATCTCTGGAAAGGTCCTCTGAGCAACGACTTGGTGAGTACGTCAACAGTCTGATCCTCTGAGCTCACGTGAGCTGTAGATATCAATCTTCTCTGGATCAAGTTTCTAGTGTAGTGGCAGTCAACTTCAATGTGCTTTGTTCTTTCATGAAAAGCTGGATTGTTGGCAATAAATAAGGCTGCCTGATTATCATACTGAAGCTGCATTGGTAGAGGTACGGCTACATGTAGATCTTCCAGTACAAATCGAACCCACATCATCTCCGTGCTTGCTTGCGCCATGGCCCTATATTCGGATTCAACACTAGACCTTGCCACAACAGTTTGTTTCTTGCTTTTCCAAGAAACCAGAGAGCTCCCAACAAAAACTGCAAATCCTGAGGTTGATTTTCGATTCTTAGGGCATCCTGCATAATCGACATCTGCACATGCTGAGATAGACAAATCTTTGCCCTTTCGAAACAGCAACCCTGAACCTGGAGAAGACTTCAGATACCTCAGTATCATGTATATGGCATCCATATGAACTTGTCTTGGCTCCTCCACAAATTGACTCACCCTGCTCACTGCAACGGCAATATCAGGACGAGTTATGGTAATATAAAGGAGCTTACCCAACATTTCTCTATATCTCCTCCTGTCCACTTCAGCAATGTCATCATCATACAGCTTCATGCTTGGATACATGGGAATACTTGATGGTTTGCACTCAGCCATGCCTGCTTTAGTCAAGAAATCTGTGATGTACTTCCTTTGGGTCATAACTAGACCCTGTGCATTCCTGACAAATTCCAACCCCAGAAAGTATCTTCGGGTTCCAAGATCTTCGTGACGAACTGACGGCCTAGGAATGCCTTCGCTCTTTCTATGCCTTGAATATCATCTCCTGTAACCAGAATATCATCAACATAGACCATGATAACGACCGTACCTGCCGATGACTTCTGAACAAATGAGTGGTCTGCATTCGACCTCTTGAATCCCTGTCGTTCTATTAGATCGGAAAGCTTCTGGAACCATGCTCTTGGACTCTGTTTAAGGCCATAAATTGCCTTGTGAAGTCTACACACCATATGCTTCTCCCCCTCAGCAGTAAACCCTGATGGCTGCTGCATGTAGACTTCCTCCTGCAGATCACCATACAAGAAGGCATTCTTGACATCCAGTTGAGATACATTCCAGTCACGTACCACAACAACTGATAAGAGAATGCGAAGAGTGGAATGGCGAGCCACTGGAGAAAATGTATCCATATAGTCCATACCATAGGTTTGTGTAAAACCTCGCGCGACCAGCCGTGCTTTGTACCGATCTAGACTGCCATCAACGTGGTGTTTAACTGTGAATACCCACTTACAGCTCACAATAGATGCATCAGAAGGAGGAACAACCAAGGTCCATGTGCAACGAGACTGTAGTGCACACATCTCATCTTTCATAGCCTTTCTCCAACAATCAATCTCCATAGCATCTTGGTAGGTCCGTGGTATGTCCACGGAAGATAAAGCTGCAGCAAATCTCTAAAAGTCGCCTGTGAGGCGATGAAAAGACACCTGTGAAGCAAAGGGATAAGATGTACACGTCCGCTTCTGCTTCCGGATAGCAATAGGAAGATCAAGATCATCTTCCGCTGTACTGGATGGTGTGGTCTCCTCCTGCAATGAAGAATCTTGCACATGTACCATATCTGACCCGTCAGTAGTAATGCCATCTGAACATACCTGAGGCGTGATGGATGTTTGACGTGTAGCCTGAGCAGGACCTGACCGACGTGTATAGAATTTTGGTAAAGGTAGAATAGGAGGTCGTGGAGGTGGAGCTGGTGATGAAGATGATGTAGAGGCAGGAACAGGAGTGGACTCAGGTGGACTCAAAGTAGGTGGTGGAGGGACATAGACATCATCGTTGGTAGTGGATGGTACCAGTCTGTCACCTGCAGGAGAAAAATACATAACAGACTCAAAGAACGTGACATCAGCACTGACAAAGTATTTCTTGTTTATGGGATCATAACACCGATAACCCTTCTGAGTACGAGAATAACCGACAAAGACACACTTGACAGCTCTAGGAGAGAGTTTGTCTAGTCCATGAGTCAGAAGATGAACAAATGCCACAGTACCAAAGACACGAGGAGTAAGTGAGAATAATTCTTTGTCAGGAAAAACAATAGAGAGAGGAATTTTCTCACCAAGAACAGAAGATGGCATACAATTGACCAGGTAACAAGCGGTAAGAACAACATCCCCCCAGAAAGAAATAGGAGCACAACTCTGAATCAGTAGGGTTCGAATAATGTCGAGAAGGTGGCGATGTTTTTTTTCTGCCACACCATTCTGCTGAGATGTGTAAGCACAAGTGGTTTGGTGAATAATGCCCTTTGACGAAAGAAACTGAGAGAGGGACCGTGTGCAAAATTCAAGAGCATTATCAGTACGAACATATTTGACAGTAGAAGAAAGCACATTTTGCACTTCATTAATCAAATTCTTAATCACATCGCCTGCTTCAGATTTATTCTTTAAAAGGAAGACCCAAGAAACACAAGAAAATCATCCACTACCACTAGATAAAATCTGTGTCCCTGATGATCGGGTACACGACTTGGACCCCATATATCTATGTGAAACAACTCAAATGGGGAGCTACTGCTCCGACTCCGATGACTACGAAAGCTCGACCGATGATGCTTTCCCAACTGACACGCTTCACAGCGAAAGGAAGAACTGGGAGAGATCTGAGGCAGAAGATGTCGCATTTTCTGGAGCGGGAGATGACCAAAACGGAGATGCCAGATGTACGGAGAAACCAGTCCGATAGAATGAGAAGAGACGCTAGCATAAGTATTCCGGACCAGCCTATATAGACCATTCTGCTCAGAGCCACAACCAATCACCCTGCCCGTTAGTATGTCATGAAAAATAAGAGAAGACGGGTCAAATATAGCACGACAATGCAAATCCTTCGTAATCTGACTAATAGATAACAGATTCATCGAGAACTCAGGAGCATGTAGGACATTCTGTAGATGCATAGTAGAAGATACGAAGACCTCCCCCTGTCCAACGAGGGGAGAATGAGTACCGTCTGTAATCTGTACTGAGTGGCCATGAGGAATGTCCCTGTAGGACTCAAGTCTCTCTCGATCATGACAGCGGTGATGTGTGTCACCAGAATCTATAATCCAATCAGAGATATCATGAGAAGATGTAAATGCAGTAGCACTACCTGAGGTACTAGTAGCAGCAGAGGAACTGGCAGATGCTGTAGCAGCAACATCTGAAGGTCCACCAGAAGAATCACCAGATGATTGTGGCATAATATCACGTAGACGTGCCACAAGTTCCTCGAAACGATTATCTGTAGTAGATGCCAATTGGGGCTGAGAATGCTCTACTACACGTGCCGATGCTGGGAATCCATGCTTAGAGTAGCATGTCTCCTCCGAGTAGCCTGTGTGGTGACAATATGAGCACGACCGAAAGCGACCACCCCTACTCTGGGGTCCACATCCATGACCACGGCCAGAAGAGTGACCACCTCTCCCACGCGACACTGCCATCGCCGATGGGGATGGAGTAAATGAGCTGGAAGAAACTGATATGCGACTGAGTCTCTTGTAGACATCCTCCATCGGAGGAATAACTGCATCAGCCAAAATCTGAGAGCGGGCGGCCTCATACTCAGGATCTAGGGCCGCAAGTAGAACACCCACCATGGTGGCATTCCTAAATGTCTTCTGCTGTTCAGGAGTTGCTGTGAGGGGAATGGTGCTGTACAACTTCTCAAACATCCCTCTCAGGGATGTGTATAAGGAGTGAAGTGGTCTTTCATTCTGCTTCATCGTGAATATATCATGCTGAAGTTGTAACATCTTGGTCTCATTTCGTACCTGAGAATATGTAACAGCCAGAATATCCCACATCACCTTGGCAGTGGGTTGATGGAGGACATCATTGGCAATCTCCATCGACAGTGTTCCTGACAACCAGTCCTTGGCATACGAATCATCAGCCTCCCAAGAGGCATATATCCCTGTCTTCTCTGCTGGCTCATCCTCGGTAAGAATGTGCTTCTTACCGTTCGACTTCATGAGGCTCATGAACTACATCGTTCAGAGCTCATAGTTCGACCCGTCTATCTTTACTATTGCCGCGGGACCTTTGAACGCGCCTATGGAGGGCATATCAACCTTTGATTCTGACATATTGCCGCCGGAGAAGAACTAGGGTATGTAGACGAAGTGATAGATGTCTACATAAACTTCATAGGATTCGAGTGTGTATGTAGACTTTACGCACCCAAACCCATATATCTGGAGGAAGAGACGACTACGATCAAAGCAACAAAAGTCCGGCTAGGTCAAGCCGGAAGATGAAGACGAGGCGGCGGGCTGGGGTGCTACGACGTCACTTGGAGGGGACCCGGGGGGGGGGAGGGGTCCGGCGGCGCTGGGGTGACCCGGGGGCGGGGGGGGGGGGTCCGACGGTGGTGGGAGGGACCCGGGGATGGTCTGGCGGCGGCGGGAGGGACCCGGGAGGACCCTGCGGGACTGGAGGGTGGCCCAGGAGGGGGCGGCGGCGTCGGAAGAACGAGGGGGGGGGGTGGGGAAGCCCTAGGGCTCTGATACCATGTTGTGAGAAAAGAGTAATCTATTATTCAAGGGAACCCTAGACTCTCTTATATAGGGAGAGGACTCAAGGGTAAAGTACAAAGTAGTCCAGAGAAAAAATATAAATAACGAACGGGTACATATCATATAATAATATCCATCTCTACAGAGTCGGTCATGTATTTTTATCCTACAGGTGACAGACTTACTCCATCTGACTCTGATGATGAGATATACATGCCACCACCTCCTACAGTTGGTCCTTCACCTTCACCTACTCTTCAACCATCACCACCTCCACCACCTCCTCCACCTCCTCCGTTGGTTCAGTTCTTGCCTCGTGTTTTTCTTCGTAGACCTTGCTCTGTTCTCCATACTCACAAGCCTTGCCCATCGTCCAGCATGCCTCAAGTATGTAATGAGAATATTGTTTCTACTGATGGCACTACTGAATTGACTGTACAACAGGAGAAGCAGGTACCCTCTCAAGAGGGAAATATACAAGCCCAAGACTTGGCAAATGATCTTGACGTACTGATTGCTCTGCGAAAGCAGAAACGTGCGTGTGCTACTTACCCTCTTGCAGCCCAGATTTCTTTGAGCAAGTTGTCAGAGGATTTCAGGAGATTCACATTAGCATTATCAGCCGTGCAGATACCACAAACGTATCAGGAGGCTCTCAAAGACAGTAAATGGAGGTTAGCCATGGAGGAGGAGATGACTGCGCTACGGTCACGTGGTAAGTGGAGTCTTATTTCTGCTCATGTTGATAAATCAGTTGTGGGACACAAATGGGTATTCACTGTGAAACACTATGCGAATGGCAGTGTAGATCGCTATAAGGCGAGACTTTTGGTACGGGGGTTCACCCAAACATATGGGGTGGATTATCAGGATACTTTCTCCGCAGTTGCCAGACATTCTACTCTATGTATTCTCCTTACTGTTGTTGTGACACAAGATTGGCCTCTTTATCAACTTGATGTGAAGAATGCATTCCTCTATAGTGACCTACATGATGAGGTCTACATGCAACATCCACTTGGGTTTGCTGTTGAGGGGGAATGTCAGAAGGTTTGCGGGTTACATAAGGCTATCTATGACCTCAAGTAGAGTCCAAGAGCATGGTTCCAAAAGCTCTCGGACTTGATAGAGCAACATGGGTTTGTGAGATCAACTGCTGATCACTCCTTGTTCATACAAAAGACCTAGAGAGGTACTACAATCATTCTTGTTTATGTTGATAACATTATTACTACAGGGGATGACAAGCATGGTATTCAGGGTGTCAAGGACTTCCTAGGTCAGCGGCTTGTGACCAAGGATCTTGGACATTTACGTTACTTCCTTGGAATAGAGTTTGTCAGGAACCAACGGGATATTGTAATGACCCAGAAGAAGTATGTTATAGATCTTCTTTCAGAAACAGACATGGCAGATTGCAGACCTACCACAACTCGACTTGACCCAAGCGTGGATTTCTATGATGATGATACCGAGAAGGTCGACAAGAGGATGTACAGAGAGCTTGTTGGCAAGCTACTATATGTAACTATTACCAGGCCCGACATAGCATTTGCCGTGAGCAAAGTGAGTCAGTTTATGGAACAACCCAGACATGCACATATGGATGTAATCATATTATTCTGAAATACTTGAAGACTTCATCTGGTATTGGACTTCTTTTCAGCAGAGGCACATCTCTCTCAGTGACAGCATGCGCCGATACGCAGATGCAGATTATACTGGGTGTCCAAAGGATAGAAAGTCTACATCTGAATTTGCTGTGTTCATAGGGAATTCTCTTGTTTCATGGAAGAGTAAGAAGCAGACTGTGGTAGCTAGATCAAGTGCTGAATCGGAATACATGTCCATGGCGTAGGCTAGTACAGAGATGATGTGGGTCAGATTCGTTCTTGCTAACCTGACTATAGAAGTGACTCTTCCCATGCACCTCCAATGTGATAATCAAGTTGCTCTCTTCATTGCAAATAACCCAGCCTTTCATGAGAGGACGAAACACATAGAGGTGGATTGTCACTACACTCGTGACATGATACAGAAGGGTATTATCACTACTACGCATGTCAGCTCTGGAGACCAGACAACAAATATACTTACAAAAGTCTCTAACGGGTGGACCTTATCAGAGACGTTGTTCGAAGCGGAGTCTTATTGATATCTACGCTCCAGCTTGAGGGGAAGTGTTGAGATAGTTACTATTTTTAGTATTATCTTTGTAATTTTCTATTTTTCTTTTCTTCTTTCTGTAATTTGCCCAATGGTTCTTCTTCTGTATAAGGGAACCCTTGGGCCTCTCATAATGCATTTCAGTATGTTCTTTTAACAAGCAGGATGTGTAATTGTTTTCCCTCAGTTAGATGGGATGTGTAACGTCCCAGGCTTAGGTCTCTGGTCCGTTATCGAGGAAAACTGATCCTGACACAACTTGTTGGGTTCAGGCCCAAATGGACCCATTGACAACTACCCAAAATGCTTAAGGCCAAGTTGTCAAGTGGTAATCCCTACCACTTATAACTTACTCTCAAGCTTTGTGAGTTTTAGATGTGGGACTATATTTGGGGGTATGTGTGTTACAACCTCTCCCACTTATATTCGCAATGTCCTCGTTACGACATGGTCCATCACTTATTCTCAGTGATAGTGGCGGCTGCATGCTCCCGGCTTACGTCCCTTCGGGTATCCCTTTCTACTATAAGAGGGAACCCGCTCTGATACCATTTGTAACGTCCCGGACTTAGGTCTCCGGTCCGTTATCGATGAAAACTGGCCTTGACAACTTGTTGGGTTCAGATCCCAATGGACCCGTTGACAACTTCCCAAAATACTTAAGTCCAAGTTGTCAAGTAGTAATCCCTACCACTTATAACCCACTCTCACACTTTATGAGTTTTAGATGTAAGGCTATATTTGGAGGTATGTGTGTTACAATAAGTCTCTTCATTACATGCTTATTTGTTTGTCCAGTATACATTTTGGTCAAATGGGGACCCATTCACGGTCACTGGATTTTTTTGTGACTTATTTAAGACATATGAAATCTTATCGTCTAAACTAAGACAGACAATAACTCGAGACAATCAATCTAAAGCCTTTCAATACATTCTCAAATTCATCAATTACCTTGTCTCTATATAATAAGGCAAACTCTATAGTCCAGCTTTTCTACTCAAAAGTTACGAATACTGATGGTATCTGCTTGTTATAATTTTCGTATGAAAAATTTAAAAAGCTCATTGTGATGGGTGAACCATATAGATCACACCAGTTGCAATATGTAGTTTGTGAGGTTACTAGGCTCTGCTTTGGAGTTGCTTATTGCAGCTTCCTCAATACGACGGGTTTCAAATTCATCCGTGATAAATGATTTTCGCTTAATTTAAAGGTGAAATATTAATCAAAATTTTCTGAACTTGAATTCAACTAAGAGCTATTCCAAGTAGCATCTAGTTCCATTAATACATTTAGCGAGTTTGCCAGCAACAATTGGAATTGTACCTTCAACATAATATATGCTGAATTATGAAAATGTCAGAAAATTCTGATGGGGGTTTGATAAGTAGTTGTGAGTTGTGGGATCACGACACCACTAGAGGGGGGTGAATAGTAGTTCGATACAATTTAAAATATCTTTGCAGAACAATTAGCAAGCACAGAAACAATAGATCAAGCAAACCAATCATCACACCTGCACGTTATTTTAGCGTGGAAATCCACATGGGTAAAAACCACGACCCGAGTCTTTTTGACTCAGGATTTCTCGATTAGTCGAGCTAATCAACCGTTCCACAATCTTGGATCAAATACCAAGATCAACACTACAGATCATACACTATAGCATAAGCAGGAAAACATGCAAGCTTTTGACTTTCTTCGTGCTTCCTTGGAGGTCTCATGTCCAAGAGCTTCTTTTAGGATTAGGACTGGCTATTGAGTCACGGCTCGATGAGCCAGGCTTGGGCTCGACTCGATAAGGGCTCGTGAACCTGGCTCATTAGACTATCAAGCTGAGTCCGAGCCAGAATTTTGGGCTCGATAGCTTAAGAGCCGAGCCCGAGCCGAGCCTCGCTTGCCTCAATAACTCAATAAGAGGATCAATAAGGAATATATATACATATACTATTTATATATAATACAAACAAAATAAAAGTAGTCTTTTGCAATTTTCCCTCCACTAACTTTGCCCCTCCCATGAGTCATGAGCCATGTCCCAATTCTCAAAATCTCATTCCCGTCTACACATTTGCCTCCTACCCACACATTAGAAAATTATTAATTTTCTCTTTTTTATAAGCAATTTAAATGTTACAATATATATTATAATTAAGATTTTATATACAACTTAGATAGTGGCCTACTGTTAAGGAATACAGTCTTAGAGCATGCCTTGAGTTCGAACCCATGCAAAACACTTTTCCACCAAAAAGTACCAATTTTCTTTAACGAGCTTGCATTGGGCTCGAGCCTAGACTGTGCTCGATAAGGAGCTCGGGCTCGATAAGGGGCTCGGCTCGAGCCCGAGCCCAAGCCAGCTAGATTGGGCTCGAACGAGCCTGAGCTCGAGCCCGGAGCTAGCTCAGCTCGTTGGGTTCGATAGTCAGCCCTAGTTAGGGTCATACACCTAAAGTCCTGCAAAAAGATGTTAACTGAAAACAAGAGATATAACAATAATATATTCTAGATAGTGTTATCTCCACATATATCAAGAAAGTGATCCTCCAATAAAGAACAGATGATATATTGAAATAAATCATCGATATAATTGCACTAGGAAATTCACAGATAATAACACAACAATTATATCAGATATCACATGCTAAAATAACTCTGACAACTATAAGACAAACTTGAAGAACGACTAGTGATCGAACTCCGCTGAACTGAACAACTCGCTTCACAGCTTTTCAACCAACAAATATTCTTCTCGAAAGATCGAATGGATCGATGAATAGGAGAAAGAATATTGAGGAAATCACTCAGAGAAAGCATCTAGCTTTTATAGATAACACAATAGTGATTGCTCGAATGTTGTTTGTTCCAACAATGGGTACATGGTCCCTTATATAGGGGCTCAAGAAAAATGGCCCTTGGAAACAAAATAACTGTGAAATCAAAGATGATTTCTTTATATGATCGATCATGTTAAAGAATATGATCAATCAACTGAAGAGCAATGATCGATCATGTTAAATAATATGATCAATCAACTGAAGAGCAATGATCGATCTGTTGATGATCATTTGAATGGAATTCAAAATATGATCGACAACTTCAAGGAGTATGATCTATTATGAGGTAACTTCTGTATCTTTCCAATAAATAATATACGTGTGACGGGCACCTATACGTGTTTTCCCCTCTTTTGAATAAAAAATTCAAGGAGTATGATCGATCAATGCAATACACATGATCGGCAAGTGATGATCGAAGGTCAAAAAATATGATCGATATGATCATGATTTCTTGATCTCTTGAAAGGAAACTTTTGATTGAAGCTTGGTGCGATTACAACTTCTGCATAACAAATACAGATAAACAATTACAACACTTTTGAACAAGAACGGGCAACAAAGCTGAGCTTTTGCTTCGCTTGAGAGTGACGACTCTTCGCAGCCATGTCATGCTGAGATCCACATTTGTAGTCCTGCAATCACATAGAATATTCGAGAGGCTAAGATATAATCTTGTGCGCGTGTCATCTTTAAGACCACATAGAAATAAAGTGCTAACAATAGGGAGCCTTTTGTGGATGCAACATGAGAATAAAGAAGCCTCCTATTTACAAGTTGGCATCGAGGTAGAAATGAGGGATAAAAAACCTGGTCACATGCCACCCACTTTACATGCTAAGAATAAAAAAAACTAACTAAATGGGCTAAGAATCGCATCACAATTGTCGGATAGCTCGGGTTGCCTAAAGACCCGAGTTTGAGAAAGCACCAGGACCCACCTAATCCTCAAACAATCTCATGTTAGTAACGAACAAATAGAGAAGGAAACAAGTCTTGCAGTTCACGAAAGCCCACCAATCTATAATACGTGACCAAAAACAGATCTGCCATCTCAAATGGACAACATTGCTAATCAACATATGATCTCTGGAATTTGCCTTCCGACTGAAGATCTCATAGTAAGAATGACAGGGTGGTTATGTAAAGTGATCAGTGACTTCCCAAAGACATGTGGTTACTTGACATCTATGTGCACAACTATATAACCATGGGTCCCTTCACAAGGAGAAGGGACTATAATGCTCTACCTTGTTCTCTATGAAACACTTTAACTCCTCGACTCTAATAGAGATTGTGAGAGTTCAAATTCAGAAACCCTTGTGCATTTAAAATTTTTCTCCTCAGGATGTACATTTTACCAGTACAACCTTATAAAAAACTGCTTTCTTTGCATGCTTGATTGGCTTTTACAATTTCTTGAATTGTGGTCGGTTGGATACAACTTTTTGATGAGTAAGTCACATTATTTGGTATAATCTATGGCTAGACCAACTCTTCCAACCATGGATCACCAAGACCGTGTAGGGATGATGATGGAGATGTGGCCAAGGCAAAATGTATCCAATCTTTCCCGCCAAGAAGCACGCCGAAGGTCAGGGGCTTAATGAAAGTTGCCTACCACGTAGGTAACACTCCATAGTTCCCCTAGATTCGCATGAATACTTGGGGTGTGAATTGGATGCCGTCAATCGATTGTTTTCCTCTTCTCTACCTCCTAGAGTTATAGGAAGGAAATGACCAAGAGCACTGTTGTAAAAGTCGACCGACTAGTCGAGTCGGGGGGGGGGGGGTAGCCGACTCGACTAGGCCTAGTCAGCCATTAGTCGGTCAACCCGACTAATCAGGCCGACTAGTCAGCCGACTTTTACATATAGATTTTTTATCTTATTATTATTTTTTGCTTTTTTTAAAGCAAACTTATTCTAATATGCTTAATGTTATATTTATAGTCAATTACTTCTTTTGTTTCATTATGATAATATAGAAAATACGCTAATCTATGCAAATATATAAGAATATATGTATAAAAAATAGTTTATGTATTTAAAATAATTAAAAAAATTCAAAACCGATTAGTGGTCGACTAAATCTGATTAGTCGCCCGACTGTCAATTAATCCTTAGTCAATGACCCGCCGACCAAGTACCGACTACTGATTTCTGCAACCTTGACCAATAGATGCCTTCAAATAAATACATCCCCAAGGATGACTAAGAAGATGAATCATGGTAAAAATATTGCAAATGGTGGCATCATCGAACACATAATAATCTTTGACGGGATGTCAGATCTTGCATACACATGTACATAGGAGTCCTACAAAGATTAATCACAACAAAGTAGGTCGAGGCTTAAGGATCTCTATTGAAGACTCTTAACAAAGTATGAGGAAGCAATCGAGGCAAAGTCTTGAGAGGTTTGGGATATCCCTATCCTTATGCTCAAGCTATATACATCCCCCTTTTCACTTATTGTATTGGTCGAGCAACCCTGTTCTATTTCAAAACACCAAAGATAAAAGCATATAATTGTACCTTTGATTCCTTCAGACATCATTTCACTACTAGTAGAGTAAAATGATCACGACCTATAAGAATAATAATGCACAAGTATTTGTCTATGCATAGATTAGTTCAAATCCCAGCTTCTTAGTCCATCAATGTATATTTTCTTAGGTACTTTCTCTAAGTGACAAGACTAAAGACGGTTGCCACATGACAAACAAAGTCCTCGTAAAAGGTCTGAAGGATGATGTAAAATCGAGGGCACTGGCAACGCTTTGGTTGAGATCATGAGCGGCAATACAGAACAAAGAAGCCGTTCTAAAGAAGAGAAAGTGATAAACCTTTGCTTTCAAACTGACTAAGAAAGTAGCATCCTTAATCCAGAGGAGACTCAGTCAATAGAGACTACGAAAATTCAATCACTAGATCTAGATCGTAGATGTATGACCTTAAAGAGGTACATTGAGTAAAACTTAGTGGTCAATATAATCGATTCCGTCTATTAAGAAGTGCTAGCTATTGAAACTCCCACAATACAAAAACATCCGTAGTTAATGGAGCACCCACTACGATGTACTGCAACTCCATGAAGGATAAAGACACTAGATCGAGGATTGTCAAAGCTTACAAGATGAAATCAAACTCTTGATATACCAAGGGAAGCTTGGTCAATATGTTCGGGATCATCGGAGGTAAAGGGTAGAGGGAGAAGCAAACCATGTCTAATTCCATGTACGTAACACCATATCTAAGGTAGTATAATATATGGCAACTGCAACATGCCCTGCTCTAAAAAACTCAAAAGCAAAGGGCAGGAGCAAACGACGCCATAAATGAAGCTATATGCAAGGCCAACATAGAGTTCCCATTTGATAGTGAAAACTTTATACCCAAATAAACAGGTTTCTCAAAATGAGCATTATATGCGTTCCTTAATTGATCACAACAAAATGGTTAAACCTATCGTTCGGGACCATTTGTTTGGAGGCATGAATTTATCCCCACGACATCAAACAAGTCCAAAAATCAAGCACCGATTGAGCTTGAGGCAGATTCTTATTAAGAGGGCATCATAACAATACTAGTAATTGCCCGGTTGATTGAACGATGAAGCGTCCACACGATCAACCGCTAGTAATCATCCAATTGCTCAATCAAAGGGACCAAAAGCCAAACTCCTAGTCGCTTAGACATTGAAACACATGTCTACATGTGCAACAACTAGTTTTCAACCGGTTACTTAAATAAGGAGGCAACACCGAACCTAAGCAACCATGGGTAATCGACCGATTATTTAAGCACCAAGGAAAATGTCCACCAAGTAAACAAGTTGGATAAACTAGCGGTAAATGCCGGACACTAGCAATCACTGGTGAGTTAGTTGCTCAAATACATCTAAGAAAATTGCTAATCAAAGGAGGTAACATCGGATGAAGCTCGGGCATCCCATCGCAGACATCAGTCCAACCTACTGCAAAGCAATTCTTTGACAACTCTATCTTGGCTTTGAACAAGCTGCTTTCCCTCTTTCTTAGCTAGCATTCTTTCTCCTTATGAGGACTCGACAGAGTGGGGGCAATAAGAAAGTGTAGTCCAACCATCATGTAATGACTTTGACTACTTTCTAAAATGACTTCACTTACAAACTAAAAGAGTAGGGCCAAATGTTGATGGGTAAAATCCATTTATCTTATGCCACCTACATTATAAGCTAGTTGACTAAATGTGCCAAGAACACCAAGAATGTTAGAGAGCTTGGGTCACTTGAAATCTGACTGCCAAGTCATTCAGGTAGCTAGAGTCATCTGAAGATGCGAGTCCGAAAATGCTTCAAGACCCACCAAATCCTTGAATGATCTCACATCAACAAGGATTGAACGAAGAAGCAAACATGTCCCACAAATCATGTAGACCGACAACTAACTGATATGTGATCAAGAACACATCCAACGCCTCAAATAACCTGATCACACCACCAAACAATCCATGATCCCCAACCACCGAAAATCACATAATCAATGATCGATGGGGAAGGCAATAACTAATCCCCGACTTACGAAAGATGTGTATTTGATGTACTTCTATGTGCACGACTATATAAACAAGGGTCCCCCATTTAAAAAAATATCTAAAGAAGGTCCCCCAATAGCAATGGGATCCAAAGCAATGGGATCATGATATTCTATTTCTTACCTGTTCTCTAGCAAACACTTTGAATCCTCAACTCCAAAGAGAGATTGTGAGAACTAAAGTCAAGCAATCCTAGTGCATTGGAGAACCATCTCCCTATATGCCACTGCTGAATTTGGTAAAAATCTCGTGTTCTTTGCGTGCTTGATTTGGTTTTACATTTTCTTGGTTTGAGATCATCCGGACATGTCTTCCCTATGATCAGTTGTATGGGGATAGCACTTTGGTGATGCTTGTAGTAATCAACCAACTTCATGTTTATCCAATCTTTTGAGCCGGAAAATGATATTTACACATTGTTTTATATATTTCAACAGAGGCAATTATTTATTATTATTTTTGGTATGATATCACTCACCATGGATTTGCATAGTCCCTTCAATCATGCAAAATGTGGTGACTATACTAAATTGTGCTACTGGCGGGTTCTGTAGCCTTTTATTCATTTGGTTCTTCTTGATTTTAGACTGGGAAGATTTTGCAAGCTGTGTTTCAGGAGAATGGGATGGATATGGAGCAGAATTCTGTCATGATGGGAAGCCCGTTGAACTCCCTGAATCTGTTGTTCCTGATGCTTTCAGAGAGTGGGGCGTAGAAGTTTTTGATTGGCAAACACAATGTCCTACACTTGCTGAATCGGAGAGGCCTACTCTGACTTACAAGCTCATAAAATTGCTTCCTACAGTTGGATGCGAAGCAGATGCTGCTACAAGGTATAGTACAGAGGAGAGAGTTATCGATGGAGTTAATGGTGGCACATCTGTTTTCGTTTATGATAGAGGAGGAAGTTATTTTGCCATCTGGAATTCTAAGGAGAAGGATGGGGGAAGATTTTCGAGTTGGAGCATTGTCTGGTTGATCCGAGGGAGCGAGAAGCACGCATTAGGATAGTTCAGTTTATTCAACTGGAGGAAACAATACTGAAATTGCAGAAGATTACAGTATTTTCAGAGAATTGGTATGGCCCATTCAGAAATGGAGAGCAGCTTGGAGGTTGTGCTATCCGTGAATCTGGCTTTGCTGCCACTGAAGCCTTGAAAAAGTCTGAAGTTGAAGGTTTATGGCAGGGTACAAGAATTTCTGCAAGCTTTGATAAGCTCGAACAAGTGAGTGTGCAATTATTTGTATGATACATTTTTCCTAATAGATGACGTTCAATTTATTTGGAGGCGTTTTTCTTATATAATACAGCTTGACCTGCCATCTCTTATAATTGGGAGTTCCTAGCAAAATTGGATTTTAACTCAAAATCAATTGGGGAAATATTTTCAGTTTAGTCTTAGGCTGAATATCTCCTTTGATTCCTCTCCGGTTTTTAACATTGAAATTTGATATTATAGAACATTCAACATTATAAAAAAGTTATACAAATCAGTTTCTATCAAAATTCTTGAACATAATAAAATTATCATGTTTGAAGATCAGTTTGAACCCCAGAGACATCAACGTAGTTCTGAAATCTTCATAGATGGATTATTATTTACTTCCCCACTAATGCCATCAAATCCTGACAAGTGTACAAATCCTTCAATTTGTAAATTCTGTCTGAATATTAGACGTGATGCTATCTTTCAACCTCTTAGCAAACAAAAAACCTGTGATGTCTAGAAAATATGCACACTTTCATTTTCATAAGATGTCGGGTATTATATTTTACAGACGACGACCTACTTAGGTGTTCACTCATCACTTCCTAGAAAGTAGGTGTTCACCAATCACTTCCTAAAATAAGATGTCATGCACTTATATCCAATGTTGTCTTGTAGTCTTTGAAGTCCATCTGATCTGCACCCTAGAGAACTTTGTCAATCCATGACGCAGTCCAACATTAACAAATAATGGACTTCACGTGCAAGCTCTATTTTTTTTAATTTGGATTTGTTTTTCTATTTTCTTGATTTGTAATTTCACCAAGGGATGTCATGGTTAATAAAAATGCCATTTTATCTTGTAGCTACCATGTGGACTTCTATAAAAGACAGGTAATCTTGTTATTTGGAAGAATATTATGAATAACTTGGTATTGCCATGAGCTTTTAAACGCATACAGACATGATCAAACAAGAAAGATGCAAACACATTGATTTACAAAGTTCACCCGTAATTGGGCTACGTCCTTGGGCAGCGGTGATCAGTTTTCACTATGTGGAGAAAGAAATAAAAAATACATAGGATGCGGAGAGCCCCCTAATCCTAGGGAGATTATATAGTACCCGCGCACAAACAAATCCCTGAAAAACAAACGGATCCATACCCGAATACAAATAGAACCGCTTCTAAATTTTGCAGGGGGCGCTGGCCCAACACTCATCGGGGGGAGTGCACCTGCTCCCCCCTAGACCCCCAAGCTCGCTGACTGGGAGCGAGACCCCCATCTTGTTGGGGTTGGTGTGCTCGATGCTCCTCTTCTTGCGCATCTCCATGCATAATCCTCCCACATCCCGTACAACCAAGACATATTTAACTCTATTCTCTTCGTCTGCAATTCTTCCCTTCACATCTCAAATTTCTTTGCCAAAAAATCCCTCCACATTAATCCAGGATGAAGTTCAGAGGTTGATACTTGATAGTCCATAAATATTACTATGGAGAAAAGAGAAAGAAATGATCTTTCCTCCTCGTACAACATCACGAACAAAGTGACAATCAATCTCAATGTGCTTGATTCGTCAATGAAAAACATGATTAATGGCAATGTATGTAGCGAACTTGTTGTCACATTAACGGGACATGAGTAGTAACATGAACCCCAAGTTCTTGCAGAAAAGAGACAACCCACGTAATCTCACAGGCGACCTAGGCCATTACCCTGTTCTACCTTTGCATTCGATCTAGAAACTATTGTCTGCTTCTTGCTCCGTCAAGTAACAAGGTTCCCACCAACCACCATAACATAGCATGTAGTGGATCGACGGTCCTCAGGTGAACTCGCATAGTTTGCATCAACATAAGCAGAGACATCGATGTGACCATTAGCCCCATAGAAAAGGTCTCGCCATGGGGATTCTTTAAGTAGCGAAAGATCATAAGAACATCTTGTTAATGGTTGTAAAGAGGTCTCTCCATGTGTTGGCTGACTCTATTCACATTATACAATATATCTGGCCTAGTGATAATAAGGTAAAGCATTTCGTCCACTAGGCTTATATATCGTGTAGTACCTTCGAACATAGGATCAACAAAAGTAGAGTGCTTTCTTGGGTCTGTTGAGATGCCAGATGGCTTGTATCCAAGTAATACAACCTCAGTAAGAATGTCTGGACAATACTTCCTCTATGACAGATGGAGTCTCGCTGTAGTGCATATCACCTTAATGCCAAGAAAGTAACGGAGTTGGCTAAGGTCCTTCGTGACAAAACCTTCTGAAGGAAGATCTTGATTTATGCCTTCTTTGTCATCGCCTGTGACAACCATATCATCAACGCAAAATGCAAGTATGACAATGCCAGTAGACCGTCGTTTGACAAAAATGTAGTAGTCTAATGTCGTCCTCTGGAAGCCAAGAATATTGATCTCAGCAGTAAGTTTGTCAAACCATGCCCGAGAACTTTGTTTTAGGCTATAGATTGCCTTGCGAAGTCGGTACACACACTCCCCCTTGATTTCATAACCTATAGGCTGCATTATGTAGACTTCTTCCTCAAGGTCTCCATAGAGAAAAGCGTTCTTCACATCGAGCTGAAAGATACACCGTCCTTATTAGCAGCAACTGAAAGAACAATGTGTATAATTCCCATTCTTGCCACTTGAGAGAAGGTTTTAAAGTGGTCCACCCCATAAGTCTGCGTGAACCCTTTGGCAACTACTCGGGCTTTCAGTCTGTAAATGGACCCATCAGGCGACTGTTTGGTCGTAAAGATCCATCTGTAAGCCACAAGTTTAATTCTCGTGTGGCATGACATAAGGTACCGCATATCCCGGGATGTAAATGCATCCATCTCCTCATTTATTGCTTGTCGCTAGTCATAATCTTGTTAAGCACTGTGATGATTTCGCGGAATAGAAATGGTCCTGAGAGCATCTGCATATCTCTCCTTACAACCAGATAAACTATCTGTAGAAGTGAAATGTGACATAGAGTGGAAAGTACATTGTCTTTTTGTATTGCGGAGAGATATAAGAAGCTCTCGAGGCAGATTTGGGACAACGATGGTGAGAGTACTCGAAGATGGCATATCAACCTGTAGAAGAGGAACAAGCAAAGATGCTGATGAAGGTAAAGTAATGTGCTTGCACTTATGGATAATTGATGGTGGGGGTATATCAAAGAGGATATCAACGACAAACTAAGTAAAGAAGCTAGCCCGTTCAAAGAAAGCAACATCAACAGAAATATAATATCGGTACCGAATAGGATCATAGCACCTATACCCCTTTTGAGTGCACGGATATCCAAGAAAGTCACACTTGACCGTCCTAGGTGACAACTTATCATCTGCATGAAAATTATGGACAAAGACAATACATCCAAAAATCCTTAAAGGTAACATGAAGGGCGGTTCATTGAGGTAAAGTAAAGAGAATGGAGTATTCCCCTTAAGAATCAAAGATGAGACCCTGTTGATGATATGAATGGGAGTAAGAATGGCATCACCCTAGTAGGTCTTCGAAACCTCCATCTAAGTGAGAAGGAACCAAGCAATGTCATGAAGATATCTAAATTTCCTTTATGTTACCCCATTTTTCTATTACCCCATTTTGCTGGGAGCAATGTCATGAATAATCCCCTGAGAAGCAAAGAAAGACATCTAGTCCTGTTGAGTGACCTCCAGAGCATTTTCAGTACGGAAAATCTGAAACAACTAGAAAATGATGTTTTCATGTAACGAAATATTTTTTTTACAATTTTATTAATCTTCGAACATTCCTTTATAAGATTGACCTAAGAAGATCGAATATAATCATCAGCACAAACAAAAAAATATTTGTGTCAACAACATGGTCCATATATATCACAATGAACAAGAGCAAAGGAACATCAAGATGCGGTTCAACACACACATGAAAATATGCTTGCTCGATAATGTTTCCCGAACTGACACACCTCTCACTCAAAGGGCTTTGGCATAGAAAGTTCGGGGAACATCATAGAAATAGCCTTGCCAGAAGGGTGTCCAAGTCGAAGATGCTAGAGAAACGGATCATCGTAGATAGATGCAATGCCAACAAAACTCGAGTAAGAGGGAACATCAATATAGTAGAGGCCATTTTTCTCATGTCCCCCACCAAAAATCTGCCTCATCTGGATGTCCTAAAAATAACAACATAACTCATAACAAATCATACGACAGTTAAGCTCAGTATAAAGATTCTGGACAGATAATAAGTTAAGAGGAAAAGCAAGGGAACAATGGACTCTAATGAGTCAGAGCTTGGAGGAGAACTCTATAGTTCCAATAGCAGCAGTAGGGGAGTGTGCCTGTTGGTAACCCAAACCAACTTCACAAAGGAAGGAGGTTGAAGAAGGTTAGAAGACCACATTCTTCTATCAAATGTGTAGATGCATCGGAGTCAATAATCCGTGCATGCATGGAATAATCCGTGCATGCATGGTTTCAGATTTCACGAAATTTCGTCGAAATTTCGATTCGACAAGGAAAAGAAATTTCGAGCGAAATGATGATGTGAGGACAATTTCTGGTCATTTCTTCACAAATGGTGGTCGATATGGGTAAAATTTCATCGAAATTTCGATGAAATATCGTTTCGACATGGTGATACGATATGCCACCGCTAGGGTTCGCGAAGACTTTGTGACTATACAATAAAAGAGCCAAAGAACAAGGATCCTCTCATTCAAGCGGCTACATCAACTGCTGCTTTCTAGGTCAGGTAGGTTCCTTCCCTAAGAAGAAATCAATATTTAAACCCTTGCATGCAGGACAAGAAGCAATGAAGAGTGGGCTACTGTACCTGAAATTGTAGCTAGATTAGTAGTAGCAACAATAGTATTTTCACTAGTGGAGAGGCTAGAACTCTATTGGAGTCGCATCAAACGGGAGTAATTTGAGGCACGACCATGTCCAATGTCTCGTCCACATCGTGAGTCACGACCACGGCCAAATTCACAGCCTCGACCTCCTTGAAAGCTATGTTGTTCTATGTTCCCAGAGGATGCAAAGTGAGCGAAATTCTCGACGAGAAGCAAAGTATAGGTATGTCCAGCAGAGGTCTCTAATTTTCAAAGATCGAAGATAATCTAGATCGATGGCAGTGTATCAAATGTCAGAATTGCTCCTTCACAACTTGGTATCGTTGATGTAATCCAAAAAGAAAGCAACAGATTGCACCTATTTAATAGAATAAACTGGCTGAAAGATCATAAGCTCCTCGAACATACTGGTTATATGCTGGTAGTACGTTATGAGACTTGAATACCTAAGATGTGGACCAGATTCGCGTATAATTGTCAGCGAGGGGGGACTTGGTTGTCTTCGGAGAGTAAGTTTGTTCCAGATCACCCACATCTCCTTGGTCGAGTTTTTGTAGAGGAGATTCACGACAATGTTCGGTTCGACACTATTGGTCATCCATGTCGTAATCCTTGCCCGTCTCTTTTAGCGGATCTTTAGTCATAATATGATTCTTTTGCTGATCATCGACGAACACCTTGAAAGAATGATACCTGAGTACTAGTTTTTTGTGCTCTCGAATTTAATAGATGCACCCTATACCATCACTGAAGAAGTATGGTAAATGGGGTTGGTCTCAGTAGGAAGAAATGTCATCGTGGTCAAGATGTGACCTAGAAGAAGAAAAAGTTATTGATTAATCAAGTATATGGGTAACCTAGGTCACCGTTTCTGAGCCTCTTGGGCTTCTTGGGAAGCACATGGTGGCTGTGCTGCCACAAATAGGGTTGTACCGTAGCTGAAACCCCATAAACAGTGCTGTTGGGGCGGCGCACGGGAGGCACACAGTGGCGCTGGAGGTGTATTGAGGCATTGAACAGTGCTGCTGGGGTGCTGGGTCAGCACACAGGAGGCGCATGGTGGTGCACAAGGGCGCTGGAGGTGCATGGAAGTGTCGACGGAGGCACACAAAGGTTCTGGTTATGCATGGTGTAGATGGCGGCACACGAGGGTGGGGGGGGGGCACTGTTGGTGGCGCGCGATGATCCCCAAGGCTGTTGCAGGAAGTATGGGAGGCCTGGAGCCTTGCATGGGGCCTTAGTTGGATGAAAAGAGGGCCCACACAAGGGTTTTGGAGAAAAAGAGAGACCAGGGGCTGGTGATGGCCGCAAGATCTAGGTCAGAACACCGGTCTGGCACCGCTGCTCTGATACCATGTGGAGAAAAGAGAGAGAATGTAATTAACTAGTTTATTCAGAAGGTCTAGGAGTTCTTATATAGTACGAAACCCTAAAGAGCTCAAATAAGGGGGGAATTTCATAAAAGGTCCCCGGAGGATTAAAAGTTACAACTCTATAATATGAGAGAACTGACTCTAACAATTATGTTATTTGCATTGGGACTTTCTCATGAACTGAAAAATTTGACTATACTATGGATATATTTGTTTATTTTTCATCACGCAGCTATATCATATTAAAAGAAATATACACCTTCAAATTATGTCCTAGGAGAATTTACTGGAGATTTCTATCAAGTCAAGTTCTCTTATATTTTCATTGTACTTAGTACTGAGGATTTTCAGATGGTGGCAATTGAGCATCCAGAAGGAATCTTAACAAGCAAACAGAAGAGTTCCGATAGCATTTATTATGTGTTACTGTGATGAATTTACTCATGAAAGCATCGGTACCCAACATGTGCTTACTTGACTGGTGTTCAATACCTGCCTTGAGGGTTCTAAGGGCATCTATGTCAGTTGGATGCAGTTATCCACCATTTTATGCATACATTAACATTTACACTTTAAATTATAATGTTCCCCAAGAGGTCTTCAATATTGTTGGAGACCTGAACTTGTACAATTTTTCATTTTCAGAATAAGTATATCATTGTGTGAACTGGTTATCAGAACTAAAACTGTACTGTTCATTGCCAGAATATCGTCTGTGAGATGGTAACAGACACGCCAGAGAAATTGTCTAGAGATGGTGAGGGCCTGGTGACACTTCCAAAGAATCTATGGTGCTCTCTTAGAGGAGGGAAAGATGGTGAAACATGGGCAGAAGTTGGATGGCTGTTACACCAAGGACGTGCTATGACATCAAGATGCATTTTTTCAGATGATGGAAGCCTCAAGGCAAGTTTATCTGAACCTGAGTATACAGTGTGATGATGATGAGATTGTTTTGTTCCTCCACGTCCATGTTTTGTTTGTGTTGCTATATAGAAAGATAGTTCAGTAGTAAATAAATGATTAAGAGAGGTTCCTCATAAAACGTATAACTTATAGACTTCGCAACAAGGATTCGAACGACTAGGTATTTTTTTAGCATCCTCCTCATGGGGATAGAATTTGGGATTCCAAATTAAATGGATTTTTTCTGTCAAGAAGTAGATTCAGAATTAAAAAGAAAACATAGGGAATATTAAATATGAAAATAAGAGCTTCCGTTTGTAAAATTTGTGAAAAATGTCATTTTCATGTTATCCATCTGTATAACGATAGTCCAAGAGAAGTTTTAGCATGAGTAGCAGATAAAGTGAATCTAACATCACTCTTTCAAGGATTTTTCCTTTTTGTGAAAATCAATTTTTTTCTTATTTTAAGATTTTCAGCAAGAGACATTTTCACGGTCTTCAAGGAAAAGGATAAAATGGCTAGCTCATGTCTTATTGAAAATTTATAGCCAAATTAGTTATTCATGTACACCATGAATTGTGAGTTGATTAAAGTTCACGAGTCCGACAACCATGTGATTTTGATTCCTTTTTTGGCACTAACTAAAACAAGAAACTTGCTTACAGGCTGTGATAATGGCGCAAGAAGCTGCTGTTTTGGAGGATATTTAGTTGCAGTATGCACACATCACAAAAAATACCTGTTCATGTAAATTGTGATTCAGGTCAGAGATGTCAATTGATGCCTGTTATTAGTCGTATAGATGTCTGTTGTATTACTAATTGTATAGTTTTTCTGTATCACAGATGTAAAATGTATAAGAAACATATATAATATACAGTCATTTGTTTTTTTTTTTTGAAACAGCAGAAGTTAGATGAATATATAAATGGATAGCCATCCACCATTTATTCAGATTAAAATAAGAATGTTTAAAAAATACACCACATTGCACTCATCATGAGCAAGAATATACCCACTCTGCATGTAACCTTTTAGCATTGCAGGCAACTTTTTCAACATAATATCTTAATCCTCCATCGGAGCTACATCAAATTTCTTTTTATCAAATCATTCCAAATCCGGTCTTTTCATATATGACCACACACTCATCTTAGCATTTTATTTCTACTACTATCATTCTTTGCCCATGTCTATGGTTCACAAGTCAACAATCTGATCCATAGAGCATAATAGGTCTCATGGCTGCATACCAACTTTCCTTTGACTTTCAAAGGGATGTTCTTATAACATGCATTTATTCTATGAGTAACATCTCCATCAATTTTCCCATCCTGTTGCAAAATAGATCTCAAGTATCTAAACGAATCATTCTTATGATGCTATTATTTCCAATCTTCACCTCGAGTCCTTCACCGTTGTTTCCATCAAATCCTTTAGTCTCTAAGATATGTCTCCGGACCTCCAACTTCTCATTTACTCCATCTCTTGCCTTATCAATCAATACAATATCATCGGCGAACAATATACACCAAGGTATCTCATATTGAATGTAACTAGTCAACTCGTCCATAATTAAAGTAAAAAGGAATAGACTCAAAATCAAACCTTGATGCAGATCGATGTTGATGTTAAAATAGTCAGTCTTCTCAGACTAGATCCTTACACAAAATAAAACCCTATCATACACATCCTTTGTAATGTTATGTATACAACAAGTACTTGTCACTTCTCCAAAACTCTCCACAATATTTCCCTTGGGACTGAGTCATAATCTTTCCCATATCAATAAAAATAGTATGGAGATTCTTTTTATCTCTATAAATCCGCATTGTTCGCTTCAACAAGTAGATATCTTCAAAAGTTGAGCAACCTGGAGTGAATCCGAATTGGTTTTCAGTTACTTTGGAAACTTGCCTCAACACAAAAACTTCTTTTTCTATGAGTATTAAATTTTTAGATAGCAATACTCATTTGTTCATCATGATTTGGCCAATTTCTTCGTTAATCGAGGTATTTTGCAGATTGTACACCTCTCAACAAAACATGGCGACGGAAAAGAAACTCCATCATCTCATCGATGCCACTTACACCCTCTTTACTCAGACGAAGGTCCCCAAAACCTTCTGGAGAGATGTTATCCTTACTGAGACGTATCCGATGAATTGGGTATCTTCGTTTGTTCTTGGGGGGGGGGGGGGTAATCCCATTCTCCTTATTCCCAAATGGCGATGGATCATTTTATGTCTTTACAATTTTTTGGTTGCACATCCTTTATCCATATTTTCATCTTGGAGATTGCTTGAGGTATTCTAGAACCTAAATGGGGTATAGGTGTTACGCACATTTTTGCTAATGTCACGCACATTTTTGAACATACTAGTTTCTTTTATGAGTTTGTTAATGGCATTCATTTGGAGTTCCCACCTTTGATCCAAATCTATCACAAACCTTATAGAGCTTGTCCCTTAACATGTTCCCACCTTGTAAGGTGACTAGCCTCTTTCAAATGCCCCTTGCTACACAATCGGATGGTTCCTCTTCCTTTCAGAGATTCTCATTGCTTTGAAAAAGTCATAAAGGCAATGTACTATGCATCCTATGTCACATTTTACTTATATCGATGGGTCATTTAATCATGACATATTGTTTACATATGCTCTTATGGAAATACCTCTTCCGTGTGATCATCATATGGCTTCTCAGGATCTAAGATGGAAGCATGTTAGGATCTTGTGCCATGTCCTACAACTATCAATCTCGTTTCTTGCAGATAGGTCTTTATGACCAAACATGCTTAAGATAGGTTAGTAGATAAGCTGAAGGCCGATTACCGGCCAAGCTTAGACTTATGGTGGTGATTACCTTGAGTCTTTCTCTTTAGTGGTCAGGATGAGGTCTATCAATACAATTATCTCTTCGGCTACCGACAAGTGCTGGCCGATTTTTCAATCAGATGGCTAGAATGCATTCTCTATAGTGACTTGAGGGGGAGGTCTATATGACATAACTACCGAGCTATTCCTTTGAGGGCGAGTATGTATGTCATTTGTGCAAGGTTATCTATGGTCTACAAGCAGGACCAATGAGCATGGTTTGACAAACTCACCTCCGAGATCAACTCCGTTGACTTTTACTGGAGTATGCATGATTAGATCACGTTTATTTGGATATGTGTTTCCAACAATATCGTTATCCTTGCCGTATATATTGATGATATGGTTATTACTAGAGAGGGCAGTTCAATATTCCCGAGATCAAGGATTTTCTATAGAAGGTGTTTTTCTTCGAGGACCTAGGACACTTGTGATACTTTCTTAGGATTGAAGTTGTTCGTGCCTTTGGAGGTCTATATCTATTTTAGAGAAAGAATTGCCTTGACATTCTTGTAGATACATGTTTGCTTGATTGCAAACTATCATCCATTCCTGTCGAGTCTCTGAGTCATGCCACCTCGGTTGACCCTTATTTGATGACACTACATAATATAGGAGTCTGGTGGGCAAACTTCTATATCTCACACTCACTAGGTTTGATATCTCTCATAATGTGAGCAGAGTCATCCAATATGTGGAAAAGTCATGGTATAGCCATTGCCATTATGCTTTTCTCATCTCGAGATACCTGAAGAATACGCTAAGCTAGGGGTTATTTTATATTGCTAAAAGTCTCCACAACATTACATCTCATGCAAATGCATATTATGTTAGTTCTCTTGAGGATAGACGGTCCATCATTGATTTTACCTTATTTATCAATGGAAATATGATCGCTTGGCATACCAAGAAGCATATACTTTTTCTAAGATCAGATGTGGATGCAGAGTATATTCATCGCTCAAGTCACTTGTGAGTTTAGTTGGCTTGTCACTTTTTTAAAAGAAACTCATGTTATTCATTATAACTTGTGTTTCCCTTTACTGTGACGATAAAGATGCAGTACATGAATGGAGGATTGTCACCCTTTACATATGTGGAGAGAGATGAGAAAATGTGATGCTTAGGGGTTCATATATAGGCCGAAACCCTAGAGCACTCATAAAGGAGGAAATTACATAAAAGGGCCCCAAAGGGTTACAACTCAATAGAATGAAATAAAGCTGACTCTAACACTCCTTAAATCGGAGCATATCTATCAATCATATCCAACTTGGAGATTATCCATGAGAGGTGTTTCTTTGGTAGCCACGAACAAAGTGACAGTCAATCTCAATATGCTTGGTTCACTCATGAAAAATAGGATCAGTGACAATGTATGTAGAGGACTTGTTGTCACAGTGTAAATTTATGTAGAAAAGAGACCAACCAAGTAATCTCACTAGTGGCATGAGCCATCACCCTGTATTCTGCCTCTGCACTCGATCTGGAGACTACTGTCTGCTTCTTGCTCCATCAAGTGACAAGGTTTCCACCAACCATCATAGCATATTCTATAGTGGATCTACGATCCTCAAGTGAACTAGCATAGTCTGCATTAACATAAGCATATACATCGGTTGGCCATTAACTCCATAGAAAAGGCCTCTACTTGGGGATTCCTTTAAGTAGCGAAGGATCGAAAGAACATCCTGCCAATTATTGTAAAGTCGTCTCTACATGTGTTGGCTGATACTGCTCACATCATATAATATATCTGGCATAACAACAGTAAGGTAAATCAATTTGCCAAATACGATTCTGTAACATGTAGTGTCTTCAAATGTAGCATCAACCAAGG
Organism: Ottelia alismoides; assembly: GCA_037367405.1. NCBI lineage: Eukaryota > Viridiplantae > Streptophyta > Magnoliopsida > Alismatales > Hydrocharitaceae > Ottelia > Ottelia alismoides. Next base: position 18,546 of record JAZKJV010010660.1, on the reverse strand, counting down.
TAGAGTGCTTCCTCAGGTCTGCAGGGATGTCGGATGTCTTGCATCTAAGTAGTCCAGCCCTAGCAAGAATTCCCGAGCAATACTTCCTTTGTGAGAGAGAGAGTCCCTCTGTACTACGTATCACTTCTATGCTGTTGGAGTATGTGGTTGTGCGCCTATTGAGTTGTAGCAGGGTAAATGGATCCTGGAGAAGATCCATTTACCCCCATCCAGTGTTTAGTCCCACATGGACCAGCAATGGGACTTGGAGGCTCTGGAGAGGCTATATAAGGAGCCCCAGACCTCCTATATCTCTTGAGAAAAGCAATAGAAAAACACGCCCCTTTGAGGGCTTCTCCCGTGGTTTCATCCCGCTCCTCACGGAGTAGGGTTCCACGTAAAAATCATGGTGTTCCCATGTTTATGTTTCTTGTTCATGTGCTCTGTTTTATCATTCCGCTTCCGCATTCTTCATATTTTATAACATATGCTAAGGAAGTAACAGAGTAGGCCAAGGTCCTTTGTGATGAAAACCTTCTAAAGGAAGGTCTTTGTATCTGAAACGCTTTCTTTGTCATCACTTGTGACAACCTTATCATCAAGTAAACTGCAAGTACAACAGTTCAATAGTCCGTCATTTGACAAAAATAGAGTAGTCCTCTTGAAGCCAAGAATGTTGATCTCGATAGTAAGTCTGCCAACTATGTACGAGGACTCTGCATTAGGCCATATATTACCTTGCGAAGTCAGCGTACAGACTCCCCTTCGACTTAATAACTTGGAGCCGCATCATGTAAAATTCCTCCTCAGATCTCCCTTATTAGCAACAATTGAAAGGATAGTGCAGATAGTGCTCATTCTTGCCATTAGGGAGAAAGTCTCAAAGTAGTCGACCACATAAGTGCGAGTGAATCCTTTGGCAACCAGCCATGCTTTCAATCTGTCAATAGACTCATCAAGTGATTGTTTGGTCGTGAAGATTCATCTGCAACTATGGGTCTAATCCCCATGGGGCTTGGTACAAGGTCCCATGTTCTCTGAGATATAAGAGTATCCATTTCCTATTCGTTTACTGTCGTTATCCATGATCCTGTAAAGCATTGTGAAGATCTCGGGAACAGAAATGGTCATGAGAACGCTTGCATATCTTTTATCACAACAAGATAAACCATCTGCAGAAGTGAAATGAGACATAAGGTGGAAAGTTCATTACCTTTTTTCTTGTGTAGAGGTATTGGAAGCTCTTGAGACATATCTGGGACAACAATGGTGGGAGCAATTGAAGATGGCATATTTTAATGCAATTTTGGGTGGACACCTCTGAGTGTTTCCCCCTTGTCTGACTTCAAAAAAAGAGAGGAACATGCAAAGGCACAAGAGCAGGCACTGATGTATGCTTGCACTTATAAATGATCGGTGGTGGAGGTAGATCCAAGGTGATACCAGTAACATACTGGGTAAAGAAGCTAGTATGTTCAAAGAAAGTAACATGAACAGAAAAATAGTATCGATGCCCAATAAGATCGTAGCACCTATAGCCTTTTAACCATGGCCTCAAATTTCAACGAAATTCGGTGGAATTTTTGTCGAATATCGATATCCTATCGACATCAAAACTCGACTGAAATGGCCGAAATGACTGAAATATGGGGGTCCTAATACAAAAAATGACCGAAATGATCGAATTCTATCGAAATTCCATTTCGTTCAGTCACCAAAATGATGACCGAAACCGACATTTAGGGCCTTGCTTTTGACTGGGTGAATAGCTAAGAAAAACACACTTGAGTGCCCTAGATGACAACTTATCAGCTGCATAAAAACTGTTAAAAAATGCAATACACCCAAAAATTCTCAAGGGTAATGCGAAGGACGACTCATTGGGGGTAAAGCAATGTGTTGGGAGAAACGTTTTTCATATCATAGAAGAGACCCTAGGGCTCTCTTATATAGGAGAAAAGCCCTGGGTAAAGCAATGTGTTGACAGAGATTGATGACAAGGGATCGTTGCGCGAGGTTGATTGGGAATATTGCTGATACTTGTATTCTTTGCAGCGATGCCGTGGAAACTTTGGAACACCTGCTCTTCGCGTGCCCGGCGGTGCGGGGCGTTTGGGAGGAGGTGGCCGATGATTGGGTGTGCTCCTCAGATTTCGCCTCTTTCTGGGAATCGTTGGTGGATAACAAGGACATGGACCGTAGGGAGTTGTTCAGGCCCTTGGCGAAGGCTTGGGCGATTTGGTTGGGACGGAATGATGCTATCTTCTCTGGCCAACGCTTTTATATGGAGAATGTGTTGATTCATTATACCCGTTTAGTCGAGGATTGGACGCTGTTGTAGGGCCTCTTTTTTTGGGTACCGCGGTTGGTACCTTGTAAAGTTCTTTCTTTTTCTTTTTCAATGTTAATATATGCTTGGGGAGGATGCCATTGAGTGTTCCCCCCTTTTTTTGGACTTTAAAAAAAAGATATTTAACTCCTAGATCAAATTAATTAATTGCTCGTGTCCTTGTGTTCGACCCTGGACTTGCTCAGGTATAAATTAAAACCGAGTCCTCTTCATAGAGATATTTTGACTTGGTTCTGATCAATCTCTAATTGGCTATACTACAACAATAATTAATTAACATTATCAATTAGCGATTCATCAACGGCGTGGCCTTCGACAGCTGCAGGTGACGTCTTGGCCTGGAGGCCTCGCGTAAGGCCCTTGTTGGATGAAAGGAGGGCCCGCATAAGGGCTTTGCTGAAGCGGAGAGGTGATGGGTTGGTGGTGGCGACATGATTTAGGTCAGAACACCGGACCACACACCGATCCAAGACCGTTGCTCTAATATCCTGTGGAGAGAGATGAGAAAATGCAATGAGATGCCTTATCTGGGAGGTCTAGGGGTTCTTATACAAGCTGAAACCCTAGAGCACTCATAAAAGGGGAAATACATAAAAGGACCCCGAAGGGTTACAACTCAATAGATTGAAATAAAACCGACTCTAACAACATGTATACAAAGCTACAATTTACAGATATTTTTACCAAAGCTCTTATGAAGAAGCGCATTTCACCGGTGACCTCCAAGTTAGGTATGATCGATAATATTCTCCAACTTGAAAGGGAGTGTTGATGTTTTCTATATTCATACGTTAGTTCTTTGTCTATGTTTGTACTTTCTATATTTAGTAGTCCTATTGCGGATTCTTTTGTAATTTAGTTTTTTGGATGATTAAAATTTTTCGAAAGAAGGTTGAGGTAAGTTTCCAAAGTAAAAGAAAATCATTTCGAATTTATACCGGGGTACTCAACTATTGAAGCCATCCACTTGCTAAGGAGAACGATGGAGATTTATACAGCTAACAGGAATAACCTTCACATGATTTTTATTGATTTAGAGAAGGCTTATGATTATGTCCCACGAGAGATATTGTGGAGAGTTTTGGAGAAGAGACACATACATGTCCTCTACAATAACCTCATAAAAGATATGTATGATAGGCCTTCATCTTGTGTAAGGATATAATCCGGGAATACTAACTATTTTAACATTAATATTGGTATGCATCAAGGTTCAACTTTGAGTCCATTCCTTTTTACTTTGATTATGGACGATTTGACAAGTCATATTCAGGATGAGACACCTTGGTATATGTTATTCGCTGATGATATTGTGTTGATTGATGAGACTAGAGATTGAATAAATGAGAAGCTTGAGGTCTGAAGACATGCATTGAAGATTAAAGGATTTCGTATAAGTAGAACTAAGACTGAATATATGGAGTGTACTTTTGATGGAAGCAATGGTCGAGGAATTGAGGTTAAGATAGGTGATGATAACATTCAGAAGAGAGATTCTTTTATATACTTGAGATCTATTTTGCAACATGATGTGAAAATTGATGGAGATGTTACAAATAGAATAAATGCATGTTGGCTAAAGTGGAGAGGAGCCTCTACTGTTTTCTGTGTTTTCTGTGATAAGAAAATTCCTTTGAAAATTAAAGGAAGGTTTTACAAAGCAACTATGAGTCTTACTATGCTCTATGGATCTGAATGTTGGATTGTGGACCATATACATGTGCAGAGAATGATAGTAGCAGAAATGAAAATGCTAAGGTGGATGTGTGGACACACACACACATGTAAAGATCGTATTCGGAATGATGCCATCAGAAGGAAAGTTGGTGTAGCTCCGATCGAGGATAAGATGCGAGAAAATCGCTTAAGGTGGTTTGACCATTTGCAAAGGAGGTTAGCTGATGCATCGGTGAGGAGATGTGAGCTTTGGAATGTTGAAGGGCTAAAAGAGGGCGAGGAAGGCCCAAGAAGTGTTGGAATGAGACTATACAAAGAGATCTTAGTTTTTTAGATCTAAGCACGAGAAAGAATCCATTAATGTGGGAAATGCTTTCTTCTTGTTGTTGTTGGATGACTAAAATTTAAGTGCTTCACTCTATATAAGAAAGTCTATCCTTCAAGATTTTTATCTTAAAAATGAAACAATACGTTGGGACTGTCTACAATATTTTAAAATTTACTTCATGTATTTATCCTAATTTTTTTTTATAAAAAATGTATGGCCATTGGGAAAGTGCAAGCAAAATTTTGTGACTTACATGAGAACCGGCTAGAAATCCAAATTCCAACAATTGTCTAAGGAATATCCTTTTAGAGATTCCAGCCCAGTAGTGGACAAGTCTGAGAAGATTCAAGAATAACCTACGATACCGCATGCCTCGTTGTGCTGGTGTATTTGGTTGCAGATTTGGAGGGAGACCAATCCCTTCTATTATGTTAAACATTTAGAGGATAACTCTGATGTAACCTAGTGTATGGGAGAGAAGTTAACAGATCTTATGAAACAAACTCCATTAATCAGAGATCCAAAGTGACTGTAGAAGATATTTTGACGTGATGCTTTTCAAAATTAACATAAAATCAAAACAATACTGTTACAGTAATTAAGGTTCAAAAACCATAATGTGTTCCGTTAATTTTTATTTTAATTCACTGTGATCTAAGGATATAATATATACAGAACGAAGTTCTACAAACTGGTAGAAGCTGTTGATGTGGAACATCTAATGGATCATCTCTCTACTGCTATATCGGGAATCCCCAAATTTCTAATTGTTTTGCTTTCTCTATACACTCAAGTCAAGTTTACTGAACAGCTCCAATCTTACTATCACTTTGAAGTACATGCTCTTTGTTTTCTATGGTCCTTAAAGACAAGTTGATCATGTAAATAGTCTCTCCTGACTATCATAATTAACACAAGATACAATGCATAAACCCACTTGGTTGGTTGATCATTCACGTAGATTCAGGTTGCATACCCCTGCATTTGCATTATTTTCCGCCCTACCTATCACATAAATGAGCATTACCTTCTTCGTATCGATGCTTTGGTCAAAGAATTTCAAGTAAATGATATAAAACCAGTGGTGGACCGATGTTTTTGGGTCATAGGGGCATCATAGTATGCAAGACAATGATGCTAAAAAATGAAGAAATATATAACTTATTATGTTGATAAGATATTAACAAGATATTTTACATATAAAAATCTAGCAATAAAAAGTTATTATTTCATGATGATTATTTATTGCTTTTCATTATATATGTAATATTCGAAGAAAGTTTCTTTAAGGACATGTTTTGAGGAGGGATAGGAAATAAAGTGGGGATAAGAGATAACTAGGGTTCATCCATCATTCTCATTTGATTGGAAGAGAAATATTGTAGACAGACACAATGACTGATGCAATCAAAATGTATCCACCGGGATAGCTTATACTATGATAAAGTCCTTTTATTCAAATATAAATGGATAAACATGGATAAAAAGTCAACGGATAATCATTGTGATATGATTCGTTGCTCACAATACTGCCATGAATACTATATTCGTATCGATTTCAAGAACTCAAGATAATTTCATAGTGTTATTTTTTGTTGTTTTAGATTTCACATTGAAAGTTATAGCAAGAAATTCTCGACTTATTCGTGACCATAACTCCATATTTTTGTAAACTTACCAATGTAGAATGTGAGGAAGGGCACATTCTTGTTGTATTAATACATATGGTCATGGGTCCATAAGGTTTAACTATATAATGTTATTTGGGGAAATGAGAGGAGGCATGCCCCCCTCATGCATACGTAGGTCAGCCCATGTATAAAAGTTATCCCAAAATTTAGAGTCTATATTGAATAGGATGACTAAAATAATCATTTTGACTCCTGAGAGTCCATATTTTAAAGATGTTGCGAATGGATTTGATCAACAAGACACAAGCAGAAAAATGATCGACAAGAAAACATGCACAATCACAAGTCATAATACACGATGATATATATGGGTTCAGCAATGAGGGGTATAATGAGCAGCAGCCCTCCAAGGAAACTCTTATACTGAAATGCTATGGTTACGGGCTGCATGAAATTACCAATATATCTCTTGAAAAAGCTGATCCAAAATATACGGTACTCATCAGTTCACATGAGAAAACCCAACAAAATACACACACACACACGAGGAAGTTACACGAGTGAAAAATGCTTCCTGTTGAAACAACAGAATAGATTCTGATATCGATCCAATTTCGGGCATACTTTACATGCTCTGATTTGATTGAGCTCAAAAATTACTCGCATTTTCCAATGCCATAGGTTGCAGCAGTCCTTATTCTGTAACTACAAGCAAAACTTAGAAGGCTTTAAGATTACACAATGCGTGCAGCAATCTGGTCACAACAAAATCACTTGCTTACAAGTTGGAAATCCTTTTGCCTAAGCCAAATCACTGGTGTGTTTCACACATCATTCTCTCTCTTCCTATTGCATATATCTCACAGTGAACCTTGATTCAGTGTAGGGTATTCTGAACAGAAACTGTACATTGATGGGCTCAAGTGGCTTTCAGAGAATCTATCCTGCTCAAATTCAAACTTTTCCCCATAGTTCGCCTCCCCAGTGCTAGACCAAGCCCCCCGGTGTTTCCTTTTCGCATCATGGCAACGAACTCATCATAATCGATTCGGCCATCCTACAACAAAGACAGACCATTAGCCACGGCTTTCAGATACCATCAGTTTCCACACAAAGGCATTGGTAACTTGGTACTTGGAAGAAGTGTGTATTACTACTTACATTATCCTGATCGACTTCTCTGATAACTTCCTCAAGATAAACATCAGTCATGTTGTGCTCCTTGCAAGCTTGTTGAAGTTCGTCGATTGTGATGTAGCCACTACCATCCTTGTCGAAGTATGAAAAGGCCGCAGCTAAATGCTCTTCTCGCTCGAGCTTATTAAGATGAAGTGTTGCTGCAATGAACTCACCATAGTCAATCGTGCCACTGTTGTCAACATCGGCCTGGAACGAAACCTTGAGTTAGATAAACACATCAATTTAACGATGCATTAATAGAATTCCATATCTAAGTTGAAGAATCATATTCAAAGCTGGCACATCAGGGCATAAGCTAGAGCACAGAAATTGTGCCAGGGAGAATAAAATGTCTTGCACGTCACTCCCTACTTGCACCGCACACAAAAGAGTTATGTTCTCAGTGCTAGATAAGTAATCGGGTTTTACGAAGATCTAATTAACAATCTTGTCTTTAATCCCACATGAAGCAGGATCCAGGATACACGAGACTGTGCCAAGGGTAGAGCTTTGTATTACCTGCCCATTCTTAAGAATAACAGAATCATCGTACTGTTATCTAATTAAAAATAATCTTGTCTTCAGTCTCATGTGATGCAGGATCTGGATACATGATGAGAAACTATGCGCCAAATGTAACTCGCCAAATTTAGAGCCACCTACTAACGGATAACTCACAAGAGATTGTCGAACTGTTAAGGCAGCTTCTCCGGGGTCATTCTGTGGTAAGGCAATCAAATTGTCTTAGCCTTGCACGTGTTAGTCCAGGAATTCCGTACTTTAGCTACAGTGATATCATAACTTTTGGCATCCTAGTATCCTACTTGTTCCTTCTGCCTGTTTTGTCTAAGCTAAAGTGTGTTCCTTCTGCCTGTGTTGTCTAAGCCAGAAGCAGTTTTACCAATACGCTATGCTTCAACAAGGAAAATATAACTGGTTGTTAGCGGCATCATACAATCCAGGTCCTTCGGGACAGCGATACCACATAGTACCACAATAGAAGATTCTGACCCCAAATATCCACCATAGCATGAGTGTAAGAAGTGACAAAGTACTCTACATTACCATCAGCTATAAATAGTAAACTTCCAACCGGTAAAATTGTCTGATATCAGATGATGTAATTTTCAAAACATACTAGGGATCTTACATCGTAGACTCAGCAAGTCATAGTAATTTTATGCAAATAGTATACATATGCTAATTGCTAAATACCAAATAAAAGTCATTCTTATAAAGAAAGCTAGAAGAAAACTAAGACTTAGTACTGAAGAAAACTAACTTACAGCATCCATCAAATCACGAATTTCTGATTCTTTCAGGTTGGAACCGTATCTTTTCAAGCCTGCCTTTAATTCATCATATGTGATGGCACCACTATTATCGGTATCCATTGCTTGGAACATTTCCCTTAAACCGGCAATCTCCTCCTCTGAGAGACTTTCAGCTATCACCTAGACAAACAAGATGAAAAACATCAACATTCTGCACATATCACTGGAAATAATACAAAGAATCTATGGCTATGGCATACCTAATAGTTTGATTGTGTAAAATATGCAACAATGAGATGACAATCTCTTTTTACAATTTAACATGATCTCAAGCAAGTTATGAGAAATAAAACGGAGAAATAATCAGAGTAAAACTGGCCGTGGAACATGGGTTGAAATCAAAATAAGAATGCAATGCATATGCATGCAGACCAGTAAGCACAGTTCTATATAAGGTAATAAATTTTATGCAACAGCTCAAGAATATTCCAACTGCCATGAAATGGACATTTCCCATGATGTTATGTCCAAACAAGGTTGAAGTAACTTTTGCGATGTGAAAGACCGATGAACTTACCCTCAAGGCCATCTTCTTTAACTTATTCATAGCCGAGAACTGCTTCAGTCGAGAAAGAACGGCAGGGTCTAATGCCCTATCAGGTGCAACTCCATGTTCACATATCCATGGATGGCCTATACAAAGAAAGTGAACATCCCATATATGATATGCGTATGAAATAATGTACCATGAAAATACTGTGGATCTTTCAATTCTATAAAATTCAAGAAGCTGGCTCATCAGACCTCCAGAAAAGTTTACTTAACTTTCGGAGAAAAGAGTTAGATATTATTGTACGAATAGATCCATATTAACTGGAAGATTAACCAAAATACGAATAAACATGTTCTACGCAACTAAAAAACAGATAATAATAACGGTTTTTCCTCTTTCCAGTTTGAATACAAATCCAAAACTTGACTGTAAACAATAGTACATATCCTGAATGGAGGCCTCTGTTAGAACTTACATAATACTTCATGAGCAGTTAAGCGCTCAGAAGGTCGAGAACAGAGCATCTTTCGAATGAGATCTTTTGCACTATCAGAGATAAGAGGCCACGGATCTGAATCAAAATCAATATGCCCCTTTAGGACTGCATCAAATATTCCTTGTTGTGTTTCTGCAACACAAAATTTTGCTTTTTAAGTACAGGCAGCAGAATGATCTGATGACCAGGTAAGCAAAATATGCAACAGAACACCTACCGGCCCAAAATGGAGGAACACCGCTTAGCAATATATACAGAATGACTCCAGCGGTCCACACATCCGCTTCCGGACCGTAGTGCTTGCACAAGACCTCCGGCGCAACATAGTAAGGACTCCCGACCACGTCTGTAAATATTTGCCCTGTAAAAGAAGCTCAGAATTACCAGTGCTGGAACGGTTTGAAATCGAGCAAAAATTCCAATCAATTTAGAACAAAACACTTTCTGAACAAAAGTTAACTTCATCCAGTCTTCCCCTTTGTCTTCATGTAGTTAGAAACCTTTACGGTCTACCGTGCGCAATGACAAGAAACAAAACAATAATATCATCAAAACATGAGGTAAGCGGAAGATTCAGGTCCGAACAAAACCAGAAACTGCATCATATAAGGTAAGGACAAAGATGAAAGAAACATCATTATCAAGCTTAAAAGGGAAGAGTGGTAGGATAGGTAGTGCGTTGAAATCGACAACGACATTCTCCAGTACTCTGTAACCTCTTTTTCCATTTAACTACAGCAAGTAGTTTAATTATCTGATCTGGTCTTACTAACAGAGGATTGTCACTATCACGATCACCATTACGAGGAAAGGTCTGTGACCCAACGTATTTGGGATCTTGCGAAACGGCACTCCATTCCCTACCTAAACAGGAAACTTCCAAGAAATCCAGAGCTCCTTCTCTCAGCACAGATCAATCATAAGAATATCCAGATCATATTAAACAACCAGATCAACAAGGAAAAGACCCACCTTTACCAATTCACAGAAACCAATCAGAAATCACCCCATGATCACAAATTTAATCCAAAAAGAAGCACTGATCAACAAAACCGGCAAGTACCCATTTCACAAAACCTCACCAGCCAACGAAATCTCTGATCATAGTGCAAAACTCTCACCTGGTTTGAAGAACACGGAGAGGCCAAAGTCGATAGCCTTCAAGGAGAGATCGTTATCCTTGTTAACCAGAAGGAAATTCTCAGGCTTGAGGTCCCTATGCATCACGCCGAGGGAGTGGCAAGCCTCTACCACCCCGACGATGATCCGCGTGAGCTCAGCGGCCTTCCTCTCGCTGTAATGCCCCCTCTGTATGATCCTGTCGAACAGCTCCCCTCCGGAGCAGAGCTCCATCACTATATGGACATACAAAGGATCCTCATAGGCCCTTTGATGGTGACCACGTTCTTGTGCCCGGAGAGGTGGTGCATTATCTGGATCTCCCTCCGCACGTCCTCGACATCCTCCAGCGATATCAGCTTGCGTTTCGATATCGACTTGCACGCGTACTCCTTGCCCGTCGCGATCTCGGTGCAGAGGTACGTGGTGCCGAACTGCCCTTGCCCGAGCTTCCTGCCGAGGGAGTAGAGGTCGCGGATGTTTGGAGTTCTTGTGGCCGAGGACGAAATTCGCGTGCTGATCAGGCGGTAGCTTGGACGTTGCGGCGGTTAGAGCGGGGGCTGATGGGCTTGACGGGGGCGGGACGGTGGTGGTGGTGGGGGTGGTCGGGGCTGTGGGAGGAGGTGGAGGAGGAGGAGGAGTGGGAGCGGTGGTCCATGGGCTCGGCGGTGGCGTAGCGGCGGAGGTAGTCAGCGCCGAAGGAGCCGCGGCAGGTGTTGCCCATGAAACGGTGGGGCCCTCGGAGGTGGGGCTGTGCTTCACGGCATGGGGGTGAGAGGTGGGAGCTCTGCTTTCCTGTGGAGGGGAGAGGAAGGAGATGGAGCTAAATTTGGAACTGGTGGTTTTGTTTGTTTGCTTTGGTGGGAAGAGGAGGGAGGATGCTTGTTATTTTAGGCGGGTGATTTTGCATTTGATACCCCCTAGATTTGTTTGCTTTCTTCTGCAGGGTAAAACTGTACTTTTCCAAGAATACTTCGTACTACGAGCTCTTCCAAATTCTTTTACATGCATGCTCCTAAAAATTTAGGATGCGTTTGTTCAGGAATAAGTAGAATAAAGATGGAGAATAAGGAGAATAAGAGTCTATTCTTTATTGTGCTGGAAGATAGGAATAAGAAAAATAAGATGAAATAAAGGTAAGTTACGTAGGATAAAGATATAAATAAGAATAAAATAAGATGGAATAATAGAGAATAGTCGTACCACTGGGAACTGTGTCGGGAGGAGAATTGACCCCTTATTCCAGGGTCTATTCTCCAACCAAACAGGGCCTTATGTAATTATGATTACGGACGTGTCTCTTAAAGCCACAAATTCCTATAGTTGGGTTGGGATGGTTGAGATAATCTGATGTGAATAGTAGCTGTTTGGATGGTTATGAGAATTGGAGAGGGTTGGTATAAAGAATATGATGTGATGTCGCTATAATTTGTGATGGAATTCCAACCCAAGAATAGAGAGGGGTAACCCGGTTACCAAACGGACCCATAGTGCAATAGAATCAAATCTGAGCAAACCTACTTTAAGTATGGTTCGATTGCCTCATTTAGCATATTTTTAGGTTCGGATTCGAGTTTGATTAAATTTGACAAGATGAAGATTGTGTCCATGTTCAATTCAATAGGGTCTTGATTTGTAGAGGTTTGATAAATGAATGTTCGATTTAGACCGAACCTTCACTAATACCCATTTTAAACTTGTTTTTGCTTGTTTGAGAACAAACCTTCAAAGATGTATCTTTTATTTTTTTTCACTTTAATCAGCCTTCTCTTATAGGTTATACATGTGATTTGATCCGTTTAACCTTGATTATGCAATTTTTTTCTTTTTCATATTTGAAAACTAAAAGTAAAAAAAGATGTGTTAAGAAGGTTTATTAAAATTGTAAGAGTTTCATGTTTGATAGCTAAACATCCATGCATACATATGCACAATCATACAACATATCTACATATGCCAAATTTAGTTGATCCTTAAACGAATCGAACCGGAAGGAACTTGCCTCATTCAAGATCGGTTAGTAACTGTTCATAAATTAGATCATATTCATTTATTTTCAAATCAAATAAAATATTTTTTTAACAAATCGAATAATCTGAGAGGATACCGAACCTCTTACACGTAGTTAGGATATAATCATCACAGTAAATAAGTTGAAGTACCATTTGGTAACATCTCAAAAAAATATGGAGTTAGGTCTAATGTTGACCTTGGATGCATTTGATCCAATTCGATCTATGTTTTCTGGACTTCAGGTCTGCAGAAACGTCGGCATCAGAAGGGAGAGAGCTGTGACACGTCTTCGCTACTGCGAATATTATGCCAATTATGTGTCAACTCTATCGACTGCTCACTTCTTCTGCCGATTTGCATCTCTCTCTTTTTACGGAGAAATTTATTAACAATAAAAATATATTTATCCAAATAATACTATTATAAAATTTTTGAGTAAATGAATCCTGACAAGAAGTCAAACAAGGCGACCTATCAAGGATGTATGTATCAGCACGCCAAGAGATTTCATTTCACTACCTACCTATTTTTGGCAAATATTGCTCATCATGTCCAGGAAAATTTAATAATTTATAATTATCTATCGATCGACAGGAAGCATGATTCAATATAGTGACATTTGTAAGGACATGGTGATCACTAAAATAATCAGAGGAACATACAAATAAATTAGATTAAAAAAATCAATGTAGCATATTTAAGGTGAAAAATTCAAAACTTTCCATAGAGTGTATGATTAACTATATGTACATGCAGTTATGTTTATTGTCATCACAACCTTAGTGGTACGCCATATTATTTCAACGATGAAGTTTTTTTAAAGCAGGACTAAGGTTGATATTAACCCCAAACATTAGGATGTTTTATATAATTTTTGTGCATAATTAATTAGTAGAAGTAGCGTGGAAAGGAGTGCGGAGGGACGACAAGAACTGGGGCGGTGGAGGGGGAGGAACCGGTTGAACCGGTTCGGGATGTGACAGTTTAACTTGAGGTCACGTGACGTGGGGATGTCGGTACTAAAGCTGGAGATGAAAAGGGGACGTGGAGCTCTGGTTAACTTGAACCAACTCCCACATCAAATTATAGGTGCTTTCTCTCCAAGCCCTCAAGAAATAGGTGCTTTATTTATTACAAGGGATATTTATGTGAATGACCCTCCATCTTATGAAAAGAATCGGTAAGGTAAAGACGTACGCACAACTAACTTTATATTCATAAGTTTAGAACAAAATTACAATGACTAAGAATCCCTATGAATTCTACCATAAGTTAAAATTCTACGTGTAATATCTCTCTTCTGAAAACTACATCATTTCTCGCAATCCACAAAATCCAAAGGATAGACATCACATAAATCAGTAACCAAAGTTAGATCATCGGAAGATTTAAGGGCATTTTATGGGTCAATTGCAGTACTATCCAAAAAAAGAAAAGAAAGAACCTGTTTTGTTCAGAAAAACTCCTTCCAGGGGGAACCAATGGGATTGGAAAATATCTCCATTGGAAGAAGTACAACAAAACAGTGGTGGAGAGTTAGAACTTGTAATTTTATTTATTTATTTGAATTTACATGTGTGTATTATATTGGTGACTAATGGTAAAGTTTTTGGGCATTCATCTATATGATGAGGGCCCTTTTTCTTTTAAAAAATACCTTCTCCAACAATGAACAAATCTTGAGGAGCAAACCAATAACAAGTGGAAAAAAAACAATCACCATCAAGATCCTGCAATTACATTCGCTTTGCTCGTACCCTGAGATCTATTTGGTCTAATCGAATGTTGTAAAAACTAAAGCTCTGGATGGAGATGGATCAAAGTTGTTTCACTAGAAGGATAGCGATAAATATGGAGTTGGAAGTCTTTCAAAGAGTGAGCGACAACTTGTATCTGAGATGATTGATGAATGCGGAGACCAACCTTAAAGGCATGTCACATCCATGGAGCGAGGATAGGAGTGGGTCGAGATTTAATTAAAAAAATAATAAAGACTAAACTTTTGAAAAATAACAATGAATAAACATTGATATATGCACTATCGTTAACATATAACAATTTAATTGACATTCGTTGTTAACTTCAAGTATAAAAAACAATTTTGCAATGAATGGTATTATTATATATTTAACCATGGATGACATAGTAACAGATTTGGGAAAAAAATATCACTATAGACTTATTTTATTTTATTGCAGTGTAAATAATATTATCAACTGTATAACAATATCCTATAAACAGGAATACATATGCAGAATTGATATTAACTGTTTGAATAAAAATATTTGATAGGCTGATGCAATTTACCATACGAATGTTTAAAATTCCAAACTTATGTAATACACAAAATGTTTGATGTTAAGATGTGAGCTTTAACATAAGTATAGTGGGTGATGTACTTCGGAGGAAGGACTTCTTCATAAAGTTTGGTTTTTAGAAATCACATGGATCTTTTATTTGTTTGTTTTTCTTATGTGAGGAACCAAATAAAGCGCATATATATATATATATATATATATATATATATATATTATATATATATAGATAGATAGATAGATAGAGAGAGAGATCATGTGATACGGGGCATATATGAGATGAGTTATCTCAGCCACTCATTTTACCATCATTAATGACACAAAATTTTGAGAGATTTTGATAGAATGAGTGGAACGTGTGTTTCAAATTGGTGTAAAAATACTCATAACATGTTCATCTTGATTGCATTGTTTCAACAATTCTAAGATCGTTAAAATTTGATAGTCTTGTTAGATGGGATATATGTCTCAAAATAAGTTGAATTTGAAATAACACCATGGGATACATTGTCACCAAAATTTTCCAAGGTTTTATGCCTTAATAATGGTAAAATGAGTGGTTGAAATCACCATTTCACCATCTCATATATGCCTCATCTTACAGGATCGCTCCTCTCTCTCTCTCTCTCTATTTATATATTTATGAGGTTGGGAGCCTACATCATGATGTAGGTAACTTACCTACATCCATTCATTTTTCCGTCTTTTTTTTGACGGGGTTAGGATAAATAACACATTCTCCTGGAGTCAGAACCCGCTGAAAAGGCAGGAAAATCTACAACGTGGGAAAAAAGATGATGATATGGTCAGTTCTTGGATCATGGTCAGTGTTATCGATTGAATTACAGATGAGCTTGTTTATTACAATACTGCTTATGACATGTAGATTTACAGTCAAGCAACATATGGTCAAGACAAAATTCCAGCCGCATGTATCAGAGATACTTTGATATGCATAATATGAAACAAGCTGAACATACTCTATCACAATGTTTCTCTTGAAACCTCTTTTTACGTGGATATAATGCTTGCATTCTAGGATGTACATGCCCTAGTCAAAAGTTGCAACACCAATAAATAGCTGTCCTAGTTTTCTTTGCTGGACTCGATCCGAGTTACTTAGCAGCTCGCGATCAGATGATTACAGCCGCCACTCTGCCTACAATTGAAGAAGCCTATAGCACATTAAGTCGCCTGATGAATACCCATTCATCACTCTTTATTCTTCTATTTTAGCTACAAAAACCTTTGCAAATACATGTAGATATGTGTAAATACAAATAATTACCAAAAGCATGCATTGTGTAAAAAACCTATAATTAGCATGTTTTTGTGCACAAAATAAAAGAATAAAGAGCAAAAAGAAAAAAGAGGGAAATATTTAGAATAAATATGAGCAACCTAACCCAAGGGAGGGCTCAGCATGGGCCTGACCGCATAAAAGCCAAAGTAGAGGGAGATAGGGGCTCACATGTGTATATATTTGTAAATAAATAAAACTATATATTTTCCTCACCCAAAATATGTTTGTACATATTGTTTATATTTTATTAAAAACAAAATAAAAAGATAAAAATCAAAAAGACAAAAATACCCCTCTCACCTTGTGCATAAACCACATCTTTTAACCTTGTAAATAAATGTATTTATTTTCTAAAATTTTTGTAAATATTCTTTGTTACATGTTGTAAATAAAATAAATAAAAAGAAACAAAACAAAAATCAAATAAAAATTACAAAATTGAAAATACCAAAATACATTGTATAAGTACCATATGTATAAATGTATATAAGTATTTATTTCACCCTTGTATATAAGTGATAAAAATAAAATAAAAATATTCTTTTATTCCATATTTCATGTTGTAAATAAATAAAATACAAAATAAGCATAAAAACACATAAAAATAACAAATAAAAAAATCAAAAATAAAAATCCATATAGTGTACATATACCTATATATAGAGCTAACCTATTTTTATTTCCAAAAATTAATTAAAAATCACCAAAAAATAGAAAAAAATAAAAGAAAAATATTTCATGTTTTGAGTTTTATTTAATTCGACCTATTTTTGCCCTAAAATAAAGAGTCAAAATTCGGGCACACGTGGCCGCTCCTGATTGGGCCACGGGGGAATGTTGACCCCGGTCAACTCCCCCGCGCCTCCTTCCTTTTCTGGCCGTCGCGCGCCGCGCATCTTTCCCTGATTTTTCCCACGCGCTCCAGGCTGTCTCCCACTCAACCCCCGCGCCCAGATTCTTCGCCGCACATCCCTCTCCCTCGCCGGATCCTCCGCCATCAAATCAAAGCTTTCCTTCGCCGTCCCCACTCAACCCTAGACGCCCCTGTCACTCTATATAGCCATCACCTCCGCCGCCCTCGCGCCGCATCTTTGGCCCTTCTCTTCCTTCCCCGTGACCTCCATTGGCTCCGCCTGAGTGACAGCGAGCGTCAGCCCTTGTTGCAGTGAGGCGAGGACTTGAATCCATCGATCCGGCGTAAGTCGCCGTACTTGCTCCGCCGCCGGCGTTGAGCACCGAGCTTCAGGCCTTGACGCCCTTCGAAGCTACGACCAGGAGATAGCCCATCTCCAGCATAGTCTACTTCAGCCATCAGGTAACCTTAGTTCCCTCTAGTTTAGCTTAATTTTAGATTACGCCCAATTCACATCTCCGACGCATCTCGCCGATTCCGGTCACTCCGATCACCCATCTTCCAATCCGACCCGATCAGCACCTTCACCGTGTCCCCACGCACCTTCTTCACCCATTCGCTCAACCCAGATCGCACCGGATCTGGGAGTCGAGCTCCACCGCCGTCGCCTCGCCGGAGCTCTTCCGCCCCACCGCACCGATCACCTTCACGCCACCTAGCCGGGTCGAGGCACTTTGCCCTCGACCCGCGAAGCTTCTTGACCATTTTGCAGGTCCAAAGGAGGCCGTCTGAGGCTTCCCAACTTCAGCCAGGAGCTTCGAGCCGCCAGGTCTCGCCGGAGCCCCTCCTGGGCTCGGTTGGGCTCTTGGCCACCACCAGCAGCTGCGGGATCGTCCAGCGGAGCTTCTCCGACCTTCAGGCGCAGCTGAGGAGGACCGGAGTGCACGCAGGAGGCCGGCGAAGTTCGCCGGCCATCAGTTCTTCGAGGACCCTCCAGAGCCGTCTGATGCACCCTCTGCTCCAGATCTGATCGTGACCGTCCATTCGTTGAGGAGCAGCAGCCGTCGATCCATCTGAGGATCGCATCGGAGCCATCCGTAGCAAAGGAGAGAGGCCAAGAGCCCAGCACCGTTAGATCAGCCACGTGGACCTCCCTCCGCCGTCGATCGAGCCCAAGAGCCGAAGCGTTAAAGGCGCGTTTGATCTCCACCGTCCGATCATCCACGCGTCACCATCTGGCCGTCGATATTAATAAAGGGGTAAATTTCATAGGCCCCCCTCTGTTTGTCGTATTTCCTTTTAGTCCTGTAATTTTTAATTCACGTTGTTTATTTTCTGGGTTATTTGCATCAAGGACCTCGCACTTTATTTTAATTGCAATTATCCCCCTGCCAGTAGAGACCCACGTGCTTTAGCACGTGTTTTGTTGGGTTATTTGCATAAGACCCCTTGTTGTTCTGGATGTTTTGAATTGAA